>JAYRBW010085938.1:0-22421 GCA_036023295.1 Invenusta paracnida
TGTGGTTTGAATGAATTTATATCTTTTAAAATTGTCTGTAGCTAACCAGCTTTTTGCCATTTTTGGCGATAAAAATATATTAGATAACACAGATAATAAATTATATACTTTAAATTATACTATACATTTGTCAAAAGGAATAAGTTTTAATTATTGAGAACAATGTACCATATATAAGTATTGCAAGATTTCAATTTTTGAAAGACCAGGCATTTAAATAATTTAAACGAATAGTTGAGTTTGCAACATTTTTACAATATTAACATTTGGAATATTTGGAATATACACAATAAATAAATTGTCATATATTTGAAAGCTTATATTAACTTCTAACTCCCTAGTTATCGATCGTAATTAGTGGGTTCCCATTATGCACAAGATACTACCTTTATTGGGACATTCGGTCATTCGAAATTGGAGTACCTATATAAAATCTAAGAAGCGAAGATAAAATGGGGAACTTTGGTATTTTTGAATTAATCGAGATCGTTTTTTAAGAAGAACACTCACTGTCGATTGCTAATCGATTACTAAAATGTCTATAATGTAGTTATTTTGTCACGCGAAGTAAGTAAATTTTTCCTACAAAATATAAATACGATCAAATAATATAACGTAAAAATGCAGTTTAACTCCTGAGTTTCATTCCAGAGTAACTCTATGTAGGTATTCTTCGGGTATAGTTATCGATAGTGAACAGACATTTATTCAACCGAAGTATACATGATATATTATGGAGTCCGATTTAGGTACATATATATTTAATAAATGTGTCTGAAATGATGCAATTAAAAATTTAGACTTGAGAACAGGTGCTATACTGAAAATGTTAGCTATTCTTATAAGTTAAAATAATTCTTTCTATTCTTTATCAACATATAAAACTGTATACATTATGAAGTAAGTAATATTACACCATAATATACCTACTATATGTATACACATATATATATATATGCACTATCAATGATTTGTGTTTATAGCAATAAAAATAAATTTAAAAATGTATGACTCAAGTAAATATTTCATAAAGAATACTATAAGTAGACTTTTTGTATCAAATAATTTTATTAATATAATTTAAAAAATCATTGAGATAATTTTTAACTATTTAAATGCTACTGATAAATTAACTCCAATATTAAACTATATTTAATTTATTGTATCACCAATTTAAAATATAGAAGTCGAGTACATTATAAATTTTATCAAAAACATTACGGCAATTATAATTTAAATTAAGCTAATCACCATTTTGAACAAATAATTAAGTGTTTCATCTCAAATGTCGTATATTAGTAGAAGTATTCTTGAATTCATAACGATTACACTGAGGCTAACGTCTACTAATTAGCAAAATGATCACTGCTACACTGAACACTATGATACATGCAAAAATAGATAAAATAATTCTAAAATTTAATTTTTCTAACTAAAATCTATCATCTATAATGTATCATTTATTTTGATTTGATTTGTAAACAATTAATTATGTATATGGTACGAACATTCATGTTAATATATTTATGTAAAATAACTAAAACTTTTTTGAAATGGTGGGCAATTAATCTGCACGCGTGTGTACATACGTTATATAAATGTTTATCGTCTGTTTATTATCCTTTCTAATTAATATACTATATCGTGCTAATATAAGTTGTAAATGTGAATCAGTAAACAAATAACCGCATTAAATATATTATAATGTAATTATAAACATTTATCCATTTACTGTAATGAAAGAAAATAATAATATGACAAACATTTTATGCAAGTTATTGGTTTCATTTTTAACTATTTTCATTTGTATTTATTATTTTCATATATTTTCATATATATTTTGACATATACTCGTTTATATATTTATGTGCAAGTTTAATTTAGACATCTTGTATATAAATTTATTATATTTTTAGTTAGATAACATGCTCTAAATAAGCCAGTATATATTCTAAAATATAAATAAATATAAAATACATATTCTCCTTTAGAACTTTATACCGTTTATCAAAATCTATATTATGTATATAATGAGACGATCATTTAACAAGCAGTAAACGTAAAAAGTTGTTCTTCAATTATGTTAACTAACTTTTATTAACACATCTCCTATAATATAACAAATAAAAAGTTTATTCTTATCTATCCATGTTTAATGAAAAAGTGAAGAACATTCATAAGGGAAAAAATCAATATTTTTAATTTTATTTCCGTTTCAGAACGCTACATTGGATCTATATTTTATACCTACTAGCTGTATATAGTGACTGTTTAATGTCATTAATTATTAATATTGTATCTAATAACTCACACTGTATAATTTTGAAGAGCATAAATCTCAGTTTATATAAATGAACTAAAATTCGATATATTAAAGAAAACTTACAGAACATATCAATCGATAAATCCTGATACATCGTTTCTTTAACATTTCTAACTTTGCCTGGATATATGCTCATCAAACAAACATTTCTCTAAATATAAACTCAAATTAAAAAATTGTTTATGGTGGCAATTAATAATTCTCTCCCTTTTAAAATATGATAAAATTAATACTTTAATTCTTATATATTTTTAATAATTCAAAAAATATTCTTTTGGATTAGGTATTTCAATTTTTGTTCTAATTTGTTTCTAAATGAAGGAAACTATTTTATAATACAGTTGAATGTAATATATGCTATTAATAAAAATATGTATAACTAAATGAAATTTACTATATACAATACGCAAAAGGGTAAACTATTAATTATTATATGTATATTATATAACATATAACTATCAGGAGAAGTGCCGAGCCTGAACTTTTTAAGTCTATTTTAAACGTAAAAATATTATAATTTTTTTACTAAATAAAGCAAACAGTATGGTAATATATAATAATAATGTTCAGTTTATATTCGCGTACAATAATGTTTCAAATCTGAAAATAAAATAATTTCACTTAAAATATCATACAGCTTCAATAGAATCTTACAAGAGCATATTATAACTATATATTATAACTAACTTGGGAACTAACACTTAAAAATATATATAGATTATGAGATATTAATTAAAATTACATACTTTCAAGAAAACTATAATAAATATATATATTTTAAAAAGAATGCCAAATATCGATATTGTATTTAGTGATATATTTACATATAGTTCGAATTAAACAATTTAAGCACATTTTATTGATACCGTGTTATTGATATACGATTCATAGAAATGGACCAATAACAACTGATCCATTTATTGATCCATTTCTATGATGCCCTTTTGTGTGTGGGACCTGTGAAATTATCCCGCGCCATCCACAAATAATGTAGATTAGTAAATCAGGCAACATATTCATCTAAAATATGTATCATTAACCATTTCACAGAAAATATTGTTCATGTAAAATAAAGACATGTAATTCAAACTGTAGTTCAAACGTGTAATTTAAATGTAATTAAGTTTTCCATTATTTCCATAGATACTAAATACATGCATACCTATGTTGTTTGAATAACATAATTAGCTTTGGCACATTTAGTTGATAGTATGTTCAATTTTTAACCAAGTTTAAACAAATTGACGACAAAGGCGATTACATTTTTAAAACGAAGAAAAAGTTTCTACTGCCTGCAACTTTATTATTCATTTAGTGTACAGCTTAACGTAATACATTTTAATTTAAATTCCATAAATATGTATGCTTTGGTTTAAATTTTATTTCTATTAATGTAATTATTTAAAATGTGCGATATAAAAACGAGGATTTTTATTCCTAAATAATTTTTATTCAAGTTCATATACACAATAGAGTATTCTTTCCTTCATAAGAATAAAACGTGTTTTAGTAAGAAACAAAATTTCAAAAATATAAAGTTCAATATCGCTAAATATCTCTTTCATAATGCATAGGTAACATTTTTATTTACGTTATACCATGCTGTTTAGAATTTTCTTTATAATGAATAACTAATGTGAATTAATTTTTATTTACAAACATAAAAACCTTTTGAAGCTATCATTTTAGATTATCCTGTCCTTACACATAATATGTATATTGCATCAAATATTAAATCAAAATGTATATAACAAACGTTTTCATTTTGCGAACGTTTCATTTCCTTTTTACAAATGTTTTACGTGACAAATAAGGATCTACTGTATTCACTGTCCATTTCAAAACATTCTTTAGTTTAATAAAATAAAGTTGGAGTCTAATATTTATAAATTTGAATCCAATCCAATTTTTTTTCCACGTGGCTAAACAATTTCGGAAAACCATCTAATACGTATATATATTTAATTTTAAAATGTTTCATAATTGCAGTTACTGTTATAAATTATGTAAATTATCCTTTGCCTTAATGAGCTTTAATACAAATGTAATGTAAATTTTAATGTAAATTTTAACACATAACATATTTGATATGAAACTAAATATTTTCATTGAAAATGTATTATAAGCTTTCAATTTAGTTATTTAGATTAAAAAATATTGACCGCCCCATTGAGTTTTGTATAACCTTATATGCCTGTATAATTAAATAATAATTTGTTATGTTTGAGGATGTGTATTGCAATACACGAAATATATAGCTATCAATTCTGACTGATTATTATTATTATTATTATTATTATACAAATATGTCTTTAATAAAACATCGGACACTGTTTTATACTATCCCACACTTTTCGTAAGGCGCGGGATAATTTTGATTGAAACCAGTTGTCGAATTTGATATAGCTCATGTCAGCATTCAAAAACAAATTGATTCAAAGGATTAGTATTTTTATTTTTTTATTTTTTTATTTTCTGTATACCTACAATAGCTATGCATTGAAGTAAAAAGTTGTGAGCTGTTTAGGTATAGGTATGGTGGTTTTGCTTCCCTAAACCCTGTTTTACTGTTATACCTATATAAAAATATATCCTTTTGCTACATTTATATTTTAAGGGCTACTGAGTATAAATACAAAGTATATAAATAACGTTTACTGAACAGTTTAATGTACCAAGAAAACGTATATACCTGCAGCTATGTGCATAGTATACATACTTCGTATAAATAGTTAGCACAATATAGATTTAAATTTCTTCCTTTATATCGATATATATCTACAGGCTCTGAACAGCTCTCTGTATATTTAAAATGTCAACAAAATATAAGACGTATAATAATAAGTTGTGTTCATGCTATTTGCGTTATCTATGGTGTATATAACGGACTAGATGAAGAACCAAGAATTAAAGATGCTAAATACTTTTATTAATCGAATATTTTCTTCTAAACTTTCCCACAAAATATGATAATTAAAAGATAATTTATTCCAAAAAATTACCCGCATTAAATTTTATACCGAGCATTATAAATAATACAAATTTTATCATTTTGAAAACAAAAGCTTTTAGTCTAACTATATTTATGAAAACATTATTATGGTCTATTATAGGTTGACCGATTGTTCAAGTTAACAAGGATAACATTGTCCTAATTTGTAGTGACATTATTTCATTTTTTTAAACTTAATGCGTATAATAAATGTGTACAATGTATATTCATAAGTATATTTATTAAAATTATAAACAACTATATTGACAAATCTGGGTTAATTAAATTCAACGTACATATTATGATATATACATATATATATTGGCATTCACGAACACTTATATTTTCCATAAATTCAGGCCTAGAGCGTTACGCTAGCCGATTCCGTTCCATCTCTTTACTGTCATAATCTTATAACAACAATATTATTTTGTCGAATCAATCCAATCAATTGTCACGGATCTTCATGCCGACTGAACTAATTAATTTGTGTAGCCTAGTCTATGTAAAGCTCTAACTACTGGACATCGACTACAAAAGTAAGTCTAATGCATTAATTTGACTACAAGGACGACCTTCCACTCATAATATTATAGCAACCTCTCTTGCTCCACCACCAATTTCTAAAGAGTACTAATTAACGTGTTTGTGTAATCAGTAGTTTCGTATAGAAGCGTCGTTAGTCGGCCTGCTAAAAAGCAAAAATACACAGTGCAGCTTCTACCAGAGTTATTTTACACCCCCCCCCCCCCTTATCAGAGGGGTTATTTTAAGTTGGACTCCATGTTGATGACTATATAATATGTTATCAAGGCAAAGAGGAACGTTTATTGAAGAAGCCATAGTAACGCGCCTGGTAGTATTAACACTCATAGAAAATTCTTCTGTAATTAGGCAGCTTAAGGCTAAGTTGTCAGCGAGCGTTCAAATAGTGCTACAGGCGGTTTGGCCGCGGTAAATACGCATAATACCTACCATCAGTTTAGTAGTAAAGGCTTCCTCTCCTTCCTTCTGACCTCACAACAAACCTCTTCCTTCCTGCTGATATTGCGTCCCCCTCTGATCTACCCTACGAATTTCCATCAACACCCCCTTCAATTCCGTCATCACTACTCTCATACCCCCCTCCTATCCCTGTTTCTCCTCTCAACACTCCCCAATAATACACTGCCTTTCGCTCTCTTCTGGTGGCGTTTTGGGCGCTGAAATCAATATCAGAAGTCGATCGTAAGCAATATTCAAGAAAATTGCAACCATCCTGTTCGGGCCATCTGTCTGCCTGTGAAAAAGGCGTGTATTCGTTTGATTGTGTAGGATAATCCTTGTTAAGTTCCATTCAAACGTTTGAGGAATATAGTCTCTGGCTCAATGTATTTGGATCAACGATTGATCAGCCTCTTGTTAATAGTGGCAACATCGCGACTACAAAGTCATGGTAAGAACTGCCTACTTTTAAAGGTTTATATTCCGTTACTTTCTATCATTTAAATGTCATACACGTTTTACAACCAATGAAATATCTAGGTAATACACATCATATATATATATATATTTATCTGTTACATGAATCGTCAAAAAGGTAATTCTTGTAAGCATATAAACTAGAAAGATCATTTACAATTTTATTATTTATCACGTCCCAGCTTCATTTATGAGATAATTTACTCGAATATAGTCACCCTGATAAAACTGTCATATTAAAGCGTAATTAATATTAATGTTAAACTATCTATAGTAATTAATGTATACATAATATATGCAAAAACGATATTTCCAAATGGATTCCTATAAAAATATATTTAGTGTTTAAAGAACATCTTATCAGTATCTATATTTTAAAATCAAAAGTTTAATAACTTTCAGTTATAGCTAAAAAATTTGTTTTAATATGAGAAAAAATATATTTTTTTATTAGTACAGGTTGGCACAATAATAATAATAATAATTTGATACTAATTGAACTTTTTGGAGAACAGCATACAAACAGTTGTATTCTAATAATATTCGCTACATATATCATTATAGTTCTTATACATCATATTCCAAATACTATTTAATCGTTCATAGTAATTTTATTATAACATCTATTTAATAAGAATATATAACGTGACTTTAATATTTGTGTTTCATTATGTGATGTGTATTTGAAAAGTTGTAGATTAATAAATTATTGGTAAAATAACTTCATTATAACACAAAATTATATAATTACTCATACATATAATTATGGTAGATAACATTTTTTGTATTTTGTGTTAAATTTACTATTTTAATGTATATATACTATAATGTGCGTAGGTACTTCAATTCTATTTTAATATTACACTGTATAATAGTCTATAATCGATATTTTAGCAATTTATTATATAAAACATATAATGACTCATTAATATAATATTTACAAGTCTTAATTTAATGGATGTATTGTTTTAGTTATTCTACTTACGCTATTAAATTCATTTATTCAGCACTTAATATGTTATAGATATACCGACAATTATTTGATTTTGGAACATTATATTATACCTAAATATTATTTACTTGGTATAGGTATGTAGAAATCGGTTATAATACTAATGCAAAATCCCTAATATGTATATTATATATAATTATTGGAGTAATTTTCGAACAGGTCGTTAAATTACGAGAGTACACTGAATTCACAATAAAGTCTAGTAGTTTTATATCTGTAAGTCGATTACAATTATCAAGATAAATATTTGCTTATTGATGTGTTATTCTTATAGTAATATCAATTAAGTATTATTTATGCCAAATTAGTTGTATGTTCATTAGATTAATAATTACATACTAATATTTTAGATTATACCTAAATTTACCACTAAAACTTTGCTAAGTATATAAATCATGACTATGAAAGGTGTAAATAATATCCGTAAAGACATATTTTATTCAAATAAGAGTTTATTACGCCACCTATAGAAAATACGAGTTATGATGAATTTACGAATTATTTTGAAATTGTGTATTGTATTCATATAATACAAACTACTGTATTACACTAGAAAATCAAAATTGTATCGCTTGTTCATTTGCTTGCGGCTTTGGAAGAATAGGTGGAAAATGTATGTATTTTATCCCGTTAAAAATACAATTTATTATTTATAATATATAATATACAAATACAGAATACAGACCTAGCATAAATTTGCTGTTTTATATTATTATATCTGATTGTATTATTTGTCCATTTCCTCCGAAATATATGACAGTTTATAATTTAGAAAAAGTCCGTCTTCGTATACTAGGCCGAACTTATATAAAATATCAGAAATAACAATTATTATATTATTTAAAATATATCACTCCATCACTACAAAACGAATGTTCAAGACAAAAATTGTTCTATTTTATAATTAATATAATTATTTCATAAATTATGTGATTATCTACTATGAACAATAATTAATACGATTTTAAGAATAATCGTACTATTATTCAAACTAAAAAATTGTAATCATTATAGAAATTTAGATAACAAATATTTTTTTAAAGTTATGA
This sequence comes from Invenusta paracnida, assembly GCA_036023295.1. NCBI lineage: Eukaryota > Metazoa > Platyhelminthes > Proseriata > Coelogynoporidae > Invenusta > Invenusta paracnida. The sequence goes on from JAYRBW010085938.1 coordinate 8,838, forward strand.
GTCCATAGTTTGACCATCATGGCGTATATATATATATATAATAAGAATTTGAATTATAACATACGTGGAGTGGAGTGGAGTTAGAAAAAATAATTTAATAATAACAAGCAGATAATAATACACTTTATCATTTATTTACTAATATTAATATTCGAAAAATTGCGTCCTTTCATTTGTCTTATTTCTTATTTTTAAACTAAAATATATAAAAAATGAATAAATATAATATAATGTAAATATATAAGTTGTTATAGCATCAGAGGAATCAAGTATAACTATTGTTTTGGTTTTTATGGGTTTATTTTTTCCAAGTTTTCATGTCTTGTTTTTATACAACGAACCTATGCAAAGAACAATTTTATGAATCAAACTCTTTCCTATTCACAGAGTTAAAACGTTTATTCTTGGCGTTATAAAACACTGTACAGTGAAGATAAGATAGCGCAAACCCCAAAAAATAATAATGTGGAAGAAAAAATGTTTGTCTCCATTTTATGTGGTTTGAAATATCTGTGTTTATAGGGGTGTTTATATTTCTATATGGTTTTATATATATTATACACGTATATTATGTATGTATGTCTAAGAAGAACAAACTTCCCAATTCAATAAGATGCTATGTAAATTAGCAACTACCTACTACTGCGATCGAGACAGTAGGGAACTAGCTAACTTGGCTAACACTTGAAGTCTATTGATTTCCCTGTTCGATTGGTAAATTTTGCTTTTTGGTGAATCTTTTCCCCTTCATCAGATATATCTCAAATCTGCCAGGCTGTTTTCCCACTTTTGTATACCACATATGTGCATTCGAAGAAGAGGCACGAGAGCCAAGAAGCACCGGGAGAGCTTCCATCACCGTTTTACCCTCCAATAATGTAATTGCTCTATCCTAGTTTTCCTTCCCGCCTTCATAGCGAATTCTCCTCAAAGATGCCTGATGTGGTCAGTCGGATAATTCAGACAATTCAGACAGGCTCTGCTGATCAACACCTAATCTCTTTAAGGAATAATTATACTGGCAGACAATTCCCCTACATTTTATGTCTTTAGAGCAGGCTATGTGTGTATGTACATTATACTTGTATGCTGCACTGCTGACAATACGGAGGCCTCGTGAGAGGATAACCAGAGTATCTTGTGCTGTTGTTCTTGTCATATTGTGGAGGGATATAGGAATAATTGTTTGAGATTCTAGTGGAAGTTGTTCTGGAAGTATTGTTTAGACTAAATGATATTTTGCAAGTAATTTGGAATTTTAAAAGTATATTGCTGGAATTCGACTTGTTTTTTTATGACAAATAAAAATGAATGATATGTACAATGTCATTCCTATCTGAAAATATATTATGTATTTCGAATTATTTATTCATCAAATGTGACTTTTATTTGTACGAAATAAATGCAAACTATTTATATTAAGAAAAAACAATTTGATTCTATAACATATAATACAATTTTTTGCTATATAATTAATACAAATTCGATCATTTTTAAAGAAGCAAAAACAATAATATAGACTTTATTTTATGTTCGCGACAAAAGAAATCTATTTCTATGGCCCATACTTCATGTTTATATTGAATTTAATTTACGAGCTTTCGAAATTACAAATTACATGTTATGATAACTTTACAATTTTATAGAATGTCTATATAATATTTATACATTATATATATACATATATATAGGATAATAAATAACATAAACAGTTAATTGTTACTTACGCATAATTTATATGTTGAAATTGTCTTCCCAACCATTATACGCTATGGGTATCCTTGATTTACCGCCGCCATGTGTTGTCTGTAAAATAAACACAACATTTAAAGGGGCGCGCCATGGCGCGTCCTGCAGTTTATCGAGAAGTCTGTGATACACATACATTTATATCTATTTATTTAATACGTAATTGTATTACTTACACATTATATTTATGGCTTATCAACGCACTAATTAGGTAAATTAACTATATGACTTATTATTTCCAATTCAATTAATCTAACTGCATTCATACATCTACATGTATATTTCTTTCAATAAAATGAAAATTGAAATATAGTTATTTGAGCAAAAATTTTCTTTGCGTATGTATATAAAAAACTTTAACGGAAATAATTATTTGCAACTTTTATGATAAACATCTTTACTTCTGATGATACATCGTGCTTAGACGATAGTTATGTTTATCTAATGTTAACAAGGTTTATCTTCAAGGTAAAATCAATAAATAAATGTCATTTTCAATTATTCTGATACTCTAATTAACAATTTTGCAGTAGTTTAAAAGACTTATATTTGCCTTCTGGTAATTCTGTTTAAATCTCAGAATTATTGATAAATCCATTTTTTAAAAAGTAAAATATTAATTAAAAAATTATGTTAAACAGTGGCGCACATAATCTTAAAAGTCAACTTTACAGATGCCATGTTTAATGAGAATCATAAAACTCGTTTTTATATTTATTGGTATGATCAGATCATTACAAACGTATCTCATAAAGAATAAATTTATTTTAAAATTGTAGTTTGATTTTACATTTCTAAAGAACGTGATTACCCTAATGTGTTGTTAAATTCGTACCTAATTAGACCTATTTTACTTGAAAATATTTACGTAATATTTGAAAAATTAATTTCTTTAATTTTATATTGACAATTAGTTTTATTTGTACGGTATGTAATGTAGGTACACATACAAATACCAAAGAAGACAATTAAGCGATTACATATAATTTACAGATTTCTTTGTTAATGTAAAGTTTATATATAATTAAAAGCAAGATTAAATATTTATGGAAGTAAAGTAACAGGGATATTTAAAACATTGAATTAATTTTAAAATCTATTACTTACTATAAAGTAAGCTTAGATTGAAACTGTAGAATTTTAGTTGGACATTTTTATAAATAGCATTTAATATTCAACTATATTTGCAATGTATAAACGTTAACATTGACATTTAAAAGAAATAGTGTAATAATTTACAGTTAAAATAATGCAGATGTATAATATACCTTTACTGTAATATAACTAACTAACTAACTAACTGTAATTTAATATATAATATATATATATACTCTATGTATAATAACATAATAACATAATATGTATAATATACACATGAATATACATAGACATCATATTATGTATAGGTATTAAATATACCTACCTGTATATCGATATAAAAATTAGAAAATTTTGCTTACGTATTTTGTTTAACATAGGCACAAAGTAAAAGAAAAAATTATTAATTAAATTCAATTAAATTATGTCTGTATATAATGAAGGGAATACATATTCTTCGCTAAATTGATATTAATAACATAGTATCTACTGCTAAATTACGAAAAAGTTAATGACAATTCACGACTGCTGCATATATTTTTCTACGTAATAAAATATTGTAACAAGTACGACAGGAAGTTCCTCTTAATCATGGAATGTTTTATTTTTAAATGAGACTTTAACTATGTACATTCAATGTAGTCCCCCATTTTTACTTCCATACCTGTCTATCTATAATATACGTACATACATACTTACTTGCATAATCTTGATTTATTCTCTGAACTATTTTTGTATAAAGTATAGCTTTAAAAAAAGCTTACTTTAAATAATTTTCACTCGCTTCCCCAGCCCTCAGCATTGATGTTTTATTGAAGAATAGGAAAATATATAGTGAATGCATGTACGGCTAAAAAATACGTTACAACTAAAAATACGAGTCTACACTATTGTAGCAAATCATTTTTGATCTACAATTTTAAGACGTCTTGAAAATTAACTTTTGAAATGTGTAGGACACTCAAATCCATGTGTATAAATGATTTATATGTATAAGTAAATATGGTATTATAAAAAGATCAATTGATGTGTATATACAAATCAAGATCAACTAATATGCACATATGTATAATGTATAAGTGTATCTATATGTAGACATATTCATTAATCTTCAATTATTTAATGACTATATAAATTATATATCTATAACAATATTTAAATGAATACATTTTAGACGTGGAACACTCATGATAATTAACATTTTATTCATTAAAAATTTAATTAAAAACTATTTTTCTCTTTTAAAAGTTGTGAAAAAATATTAGTTCATTTTATTTTTAAGGAAACCAAACATAAATCTAGTTTTTGAAACTAAATATTATTGAGAAATACAACTTTCCACTTTATGTCTAAATAAATGCATACATATAAATCTAATAAATTGGGCACCATTTGCAAAATAGTCTAATTTTCTAAATGAGACAATGATACCTATATTATATAGTTGTATATATTATACATTATAGTTATATAAAGCCAAGGATTTTTTGTGGAAATGAAATGAATATATGTACATAGAAGCAATAAATGAAACACACATAATTATTAATAAAACAATATTGAATTATAACTAAAAGCAGAACATTTCCTATTGTCAATAATTTAATATTTAAAATTATTTTCTGTTTAAATACTATATTGAATTTAGTTAGTTAAGTTTTAATTTTTCTTTAAAATATTTGCTTTGATTTGTAATTTATTAGCTTTTTATTTAATGAAAATGACGTGTTTCATATTATATGTGTGTTCTTAATAGGTTACTCCAAACATATGACGATTTTTTAACAAATTTTAATAAATACTATTGATCACAGTTCAAGTAAACTTATGTTACATGTCAAAACTAATTAGTAGATATTATAGTTCATGATAATTTTCAGTAATTTACAATTGGCTTCGATTAAGTTTCTAAAATGATTTTTGAGAAATATATTTTTTAAGTTTTAGAGCTATAAAAGATTTATGGAAGTCTTAAAAAGTTGCATATTTATTACATTTTGATGCTATTAAAATTAAAATTAACATTAACCTATTTACTTTAGATATCTTTTTAATTAAGATATTGCACTTAACATTTCTCAATAACAATATACCAGAATAATTTTTTATTGGAATTGCTGAATGGAACGTGTCGGATCCGAAGACGTCAAACATCGAAGGTAGAAGACAACGCCATAGCTGTAACTTCAAAACCAGCCTATCATTAAACAGCCTAGAATTTGTTTTTCATACAGCAGTTTCAAATGTACTGAAATCACATGCGTCTAAAAATTCTGTTAGATATACAGAAGATATGTTACCAGCTTGTGATGCCCCTATATCGTCACAAATAAATTTAAATGTGAATGCAGTACTGTTTAAATCGGCAGGACAGGACGGAAATTATCTCAAGGGATAAAGGAACATATTCCACAGTAGCGCTCAATAGGAACGAGGACACCTACATATCTGCACCATCACCAAGCATCATATGAACAGCAACTGCGGTGCCAACGAAGACCACTTTTAAATTGAAAAGTATATTCCATGACCCTGTTAGCGCATCGATTACAGAAGCTGTAGCTTTTAGACGATACAAGTCTATATTATATGTTTAGAATAAATTAATGCAAACATTGTTTCTACCCCGGCGTTAATTATATATATTCTCGTTTAAGTATGTATATAAATGTATATACATATATGTAGTGTACATACATATATATGTATAATGTACGCATGTAATTCTTGGACTTTATAAGTTTTTATTAATTATTTTGTCATTTTATATAGATACTATTGTTTCACTATAGTTATTAATAGGTCTAATATTATAATCATCCTTAGTTTTTTAGATAATAATTTTATCAAAATCAATATCAAAGCAACCATTATTATTGTAATCGTTTCTTCCAAAATATAGGTATATATATGTATACTATATATTATGGCCCTAGATAAATCCATGGACATGAAAAAAAAAAAAAAATGGAGGAAACTATGTGTAACATTTCTTTGAACAATTATTGTTATTAGATCTGTATTTCTGTAAATAGAAAACATAAATATACGTATTCTTGGACAAACATTCGTTTTTTATAATACAATTGTAGTATGTATTATTTATTATCGCTTAAAAGTGTATTTATAGAATTAGAAACGTTTTTTTGTGATGCACCCTATTATGTATGAATATTTTAATATAAATGATGAAATTAAATTTTGGTATGCAAAATATAATTTATAATATTTATAGCTTGAATTATTCGATTAAATCTGCTGTTTGACGGATGTTAATGTCAAAAGATTATTTTACAATTATATTCAGTCAACAAATTTGTAGTTTCTATGGCATAGGTACAACCAATTAAGATTTGAATATTAGATAAAATAAGGATAGACAGTCTTTAATTTTTTTAAATTTTATGCATGCAGTTCAATACTTTCTATATAATACTGACCCTAAATTGCATGTATACAGAATTAATAAAACCTTCCTGTTTGACGTCGAAGGCGTCATATATTATATTAATTATAACAGGGTTTATAAAATATTCATTAAAAGTATTAACTGAATAAATACAGAAAAAAGAATTTTTCAGGTTTACTGGTATCTATGAAATTTTAATTAACAAATTTTTACTCAAAATTCACTTAAAATTTTGTCACTATTAATTTGATGCTCATTTATATAAATGTAAATGCAGTGATTTTTCCTATCGCTGATTTAAAATACTCTCCGGATACAAAATCAATAAGTAACAACTTTGCATTGTACTCTATTGTGTCTATTATTTATCTTTGCAAATTTGCCCAAACTGAACTATTCAATATCTTTATACATATCTTTCCCTGTCTCTCTCTATCTATCTGCAGATTTGGCGAGTGATGACGAAGTTCGACTAGTCGAGTACCTCTTCGATCATAAAGGCTATAACGAGCTCATCCGGCCAGTAGCGAATCTCAGTCAAGTCGTCAAAGTGAGTCTCAACATGGCCATGATTCAGATTATACACGTGGTGAGTGTTTATATGCATTTTATTCACGATTCTTCTCTTTTATTAGATCCTTATAACATTCCCACATTTATTTGATTTTTTGGTTTGATTGCTCCTTGACTTCAGCATAACTTACAGAAATATTTTTATTTGTTCTTTTCGATTTAAAATTTTGATTTATCTAAATAGTTATATTTAAAACGGTTCAATTCCAAACAATTCGTGACTGCAACGTTTTACTTTTTAGGAGAATTGTATTAATTGTAAATACAATAAAACTGAAATTTCTTGTTTCTTCAAATTTAATATTTTGGCCATATTAAATACTTTCAAACCTTGAACATTTGGTTAAAAATGTACGATTTCATATGCTAATAGTTTCATAGTTAATCAAATATTGTATTTACTACAATTTGTAGATAGGCTAATTGCTTATATTTTCATATTTGATTTTTACCTAACAGTTACGTTAGAGATTTTAATAAAGATTGCTCATGTCCAAGCAAATTGAAAATAATATATTACAATAAGCTATTTAAGACAACTAATATTTAGCTAAACTTACACTATATTTTTGAATTTTTAAATAAAGGCTCAATATATATACGAGTTGTGTGTAATCAATAAATATTACTTTATATATTTTACTTTAATATAATTAATTTATTATCTTTATTATTATCGATACGAGTTAACAAAAGACAAGGCAAAATTATTGTAATTACCTAAATAAAATTGATGTTGAGATATTGAAAATATTCAAGTATACAATTCATCAAACTGTTTAACCCGATAAAAATTCGTCTTTTTTCAATTGGAAGTTGAGGATTCCTCATGCGATATTGTTTCTCGATCTTGAGCGTGCGTGTATATTCCGAGTAAACGTTTATACCAATTGGCAGCTGCGTAGTTAATGGATCTTCTTTCTTCCTTCTGTTCATTTTACATATATTATGGCCTTTGCAAGCCTCAACTTTTCTCAAGACGTTTGTTGTTGATAACCCCAAAACAGCCCTTTTCTAATATACAGTCAATTTTGATTGATAGCTGATGCAGATGGTTCGCTTTTCTATTGACTCACCGATTGATAGTAGTGCCGTTCGCCAAATATTATGAAAGATCTATTTATATTAAGGCCGTAGAATTAAAGATTCGGCGTATAAAATGTAGGAAAGGATATCGACGCGTTTGTTTGTCATTTCATCCCGTCTTAATATTATACATTTTTCTTGGTTAAAAACGCAAAGTCAGTCAATAATTTAAATGGAGTTTATTGACAGAAATTTGTCTAAGAAAAGAGATTATGAGGGGAAAACATAAATAAACCACAGGTTTTCCAGGCGGGCATTATTTGATATTGGATATCTGATTACAATCTATACGGCTTATCGTTTACAACGTAATCTCCATAATCTCCGTAATTGCGTACAACGTCATCTCAATAAAACACACTCTTTCACTTAGTTTTATGATTGTTTAAATTTTTCGTTTCGAAAGTAGCGAAATTTATTTTTATTGATTAAAATACATTAATTGTACTATATGTTGTAAGTTATGAAAAATTTAAATATAGATACATATTTTTATATCGTATATATTGTTAATATTAGTAATTTATACATTTATATGTATTTTAGCGTAATTTGTTTCAAATTCAAAAAGTTTTAGACTGTCGAAATGCAAATTATAAGCGCATTATTTTAATAATAACTTTTTATAATATTATTTACGGCTCCATTTTAATTATTTACTACCTCACTTTGAAGATAATATTTTCATCCTATGCTTAAGTTGATATTTTTATTATTTCACAAGACGTTTTATAAATTTATATTTTTAATATGTTTTAGCACCACTTCAAGATTACATAGTAGGCGTATATGATTCAAATGATTGTTGGAAAATTAAACAATAAATCAATTATATTTTAAAATAGTATTTATAAATATTCTATTTCGAATTAACCTATAAGTAACATAAGCACCATAGTACCTAGCTCACATTTTTGAGGCTTATAATATAACATTTGGGATATTTTTTAAAAGTTATAATATCAACCGAAAGCAAAATAGAGGGAGGTAGTTAAATATATATATATATGTTTTAGTTGAAGTAAACCATCAATAGGTACCAATAACATCAAAGGCCTTCTAAGTATATCTATAATGATCTCTATATATCACCGTACTTCCAAGAGACTCTAAGGACATCGTTCCACAGCTTATTTAAAAAATATACATATTCTATATTTTAGTCATATATTAAACTTCTCACATGTAAACAAACGTACTAATTTCATGTTCGTTGACCATATTTCTTCATTCATTTTCTTATGATCTTTAATCGGCATATATTTATTAAGCTAATATAAATACTATTAAGTTAATTTAATATGTGTCTGTCATTGCCTGCCTGTTATATACATACATTTATTTATAGATATATATTATACGTAAACTAAAAACTAAGGAAATATCAATATATGTATGTACATGTATAGCAATTATTGATCTGTGTGCATAAGTAAGCTGTGTGTCAATATAGGGTCAGTGGGCGTATTAAAGAGAACCTATCTTATAGCGATTCCAGCGCAGCGTTGCGCATTGTCCCTTTAAACAATTTTACTACATGCATTCATAATGATTTAAATACATTTTTATGTGATGCCTTAAAAAGTACAAATACAAAAATAGATATTTTGAATGAGAAGAGTTAGCAAGTAATAAGTGAATGGGAATTGTATTGCTATGTATTTTCGATAAGTAATGGTGCTTTGTAAATATATTTGTCAAGATTACACAGTAAATTTTATATATTATTTATTATAGGTAATTTGTATAATAGATGGGAATTATGTAGAAAGTTAAATTAATTAGTGGGTAATAAGCTTGATAAATAATAAGTAATAAACTCATAAGCTCTTAAAGTATTATTATGTATATGTATAATATATCCACGAGGTACTGATACTACAGACGTGAAAGCTCAGGTTTTAATGGGTTTAGTAGTCTCTGAATATAACTTTAAACTATTTTAACTTTGCCGTGATATATATACATATTTATAATATATATCAATATTTAACAATTTGATAGAGAATATACATTTCAATAAATATTATTTCTATTTATTTATAATTCAGGATGAAAAAAATCAAATAATGAAGAGCAATGTCTGGTTAAGAATGGTAAGTTGCATGATTGTAATATGTTCTAGAAATTATATTGAAATATAAAAGCAACATTATTACACGATTAATATAAAACATTTTTATCGATAATAGTGCAAAGTTTTTGTTTTCATTACAAAAGAATTTTTAATATTATATTTCGACTTTTTTAAATGTTGTATAGTGAACATTATATATTTTCTCCATTATTAAAATTACTATGATAATAATGAATCTATATTTTGATATAAGTTTTATAAAACACTTGTATACATATAGGATATAAATGAACAAATGAACAAATGTATGTACATATTATGACCATCGAATTAATGTAATTAAATAGTGTTTTAATTATTATTACTATACATCGCATTGCAACTTTTCGTCAATAGAAAAATTGTTTTATTTCGAGCATTGTTTATATTCAAACCATTTAAACACAAATAAAATTGTCGGAAAAATGTATTGACTGTATATCTAAAACTTTTTACTACTACTGTTTCCGTGCAATTATTTTCAAAAACATTATTTTCAGCTTTTGGGTAGCTGAATAGTTGTATTAAACTGCATACCGAAACGTTAAGAGTCGAAATTAGATAAATTACTATTATATGCATATGGCAATGTATATATATATATATGTAGTAAACGACCAAATTATTTAAATCTTTAATGTAACATATTACAAAATATCCAATAAGCATATGAAATGGCCTTTTGGGCTTTGTATGAGTATATTCTTTACGAAATACTTTATCGAGTTTACTTTTACTTTTTTATCTCCATCTATAGAAGTTCAATTTTAAATTCTATATGGCTTAATAACAGCATTTAAAAATTTAAACAATGTGACCTGTACATTTAATAATCATTTTGGACTAATTAATGTAATTTTCAAACATTCATTTTACATGCAAACTATTATATAGTAGATATTACTATTATATTCTTGTAATTATTAAAACACCTTTGTTGTGAAAGAGTTTTTTTTAATATTCTTTAAATTCACATAACAACTACTAATATGAGCAAATCCAATAATTATATAATTTCTAAAATAGTATGTTATAGACATTTGTTATATTAAATGTGTATTGATCAGTTGCACATATCTATTAATTATTATATTCCATAAAATACAATATCATGCAACCTAGAACTACGAATTATGCCACTCTTTCTAGACCTGGAAAGATTATCAACTAATTTGGGAGAAGACAGATTTCGGTGGCATCAATGTTATCCGCATTTCTCCAGCAAAGGTCTGGAAACCTGACATTGTCCTCTTCAACAAGTAAGTAATAAAACAGTTGTCATTTAGTTTCATACTATAACATGTTAGAAGTATAGATACGATTAATTTTAAGGGTGAATATTAATGGCACTTCGCTTTCTTAACAATTTAAATTATTCAGACAGGTTATTTTAATGCTTTATGTTAACTCTACAAATACTTTCAAGTTAATTCTTTTTAGTGCCGATATATGTTTATTAAAGAAAACAACACTTTTTAGTCTGTCTTATATAGTACTGATTACTCGGTTAGGTTGTATTATTATCCTATTCAAATTATTTCCAATGAGTGTATTACTGTCCGTTTGATCCTTTTATATTACCAATTCTATTAAATGTAAAACTAAATAAATGGAAAAAATAGGATATTTACGAAGCTTTTGATCTTAACTTTACTGATTTGATTTCTTCATAAAAATAAATAATGCTCCAATAAGTTTTTATTGTAAATAGTTCAATACAGGGACTTTCTGCAGTTCAATTATTCCAATTTTTTGTTCAACAATACAGCGTAATACAATATAAACAGACAATCAATATGAAAGTGACTATAGAAAGATCAAACTGTTTGCTGTAAGTTGGTATGTGTATTAATAATTGCATTGTATAACAAAGAATGAAGAATCGAAATAAACTATATTTTTTTAAGTATTACATTATATAGAACAAATTCTAATCTGTCTGTGATTGTTACCGAAATATTACCAAAATAGTAGCGAAATAAATACCTATAACCTATACGAAATAAATAATAATTTAAAGCAATAAATATTATTCGAGATTGAAGTAACAATTATATAAAAGAGAAGAGATGTAGATAGCGCAATGCCGTATAATTAATAAAATTAATAACACACATTTTTGATGTAAAACATCATACTTATGTGAGAGTGATACGAGTATATACAGCATTGCGCTATCTACATATCTTCTCTTTTAAATTATTATATACTGTTAAGGGAATCGCATCAATAATTATATAGATAATGTTAACTAAATCTAGCATTAGAATTCCTCTGCTCTAGCTATCACACACTAAATATAATTTATTATCTAATTATGCTCCAGTATTAAAATACAACAAAGTGACACATTTAGAAAGATATAAAAACGTTATATTTTGTAATTAAATTATAATAATTCGTTAACTATCTATATCATTATTTTAGACTGTAAATTATTTGGTTAGGAATATTAGCTCATTGTTACAGCTCATCATGCAAAATAATCACGGATTCCCATCTAATTCCTTTTTTCTAGGACTCCGTAATTTTAGACCTCGACAGTCATTCTCAAAGATTAACAAAATCATTTTTCCTATTCCTAAACCGTCATATTTCGGCACAGAAGTTCTTTAAACACATTATCATATTTTACTCAAATTCAAATTTTCTTACAGCTTATTTTTAAAACAAGCATAACTCTGTAAGACAATATTCTAACTCCAATTCCAAACGTACGAGTACCAAACAGGCACCCATAATAACGTGATCGTCGGAACTTAAGAAATAAATTAAGGTTTTCTATAAGTGCTCACAATATATGTATATATAAGATTGAAAATAGTTAATGAAATTATACAATTTAAAAACTACTTCTAATAACTAAATCAATCTACATAATTATCATCAAATATGTGAAATTTTGGAAACACTTAGAAATATACTTTTAAAAGAGAACTACTTTCGCAATTCATAAATATTATTATTAGAAATAGCTTAATGATTATATGAAATAAGAAAATAATAAAGGACGCATGAAAAAGATTTTTAGAAAATTTCCCAAATTGATTGTAATGTTTACAAAATGTTATAGTTTCTCCTAATTATTAAAAAATATTAAACTAAAAAAGGAAGGAGCTTGCAAAATAATACTTACAAACACACTATGTTGAGGTCAGATACACTGTGGCACCATAGCTCAGAACTTAATGCGTTAATGTTTGCAAAAAGTCCTAACATTTAAAGTAAATCTTCTATTTTAAAATATAATAATAAATCTATAAATTAACGTTGTATAATGTAAATTGTTAAAAAAATTATTATACAAAACATTTCTAAACAAAAAAAAGTGTACATGTTTTTAAACTGAATCCTTAATAGTATGTATAATTTGCAGCAATTTTTAGAAGAAGATTTTTAAATATTCAAAACGAATTTTTATAAAGCTGTAACATAAAAAAAATATAATTTCGGTACTATGTTTTCAATTAAATATTTTAAGAAGTATATTATTTTAATAAATATTGATATCGCCTGTCAACTACATATATATATATATATATATATATATTAA
>JAYRBW010085949.1:0-22419 GCA_036023295.1 Invenusta paracnida
GGAATGCCATGTCACCCGATCTTCGCTCTATATCTGATCATCAAACCTTTAGAACTACATTAAAAACTTATCTATTTCGAAAGAATTGAACTGTTCATCGTTATTATTTTATCTTATATTATGTTATATTATTCTGTATATTATATTAATGTGCGCTTCTGACTTCTTCGGACATGCAGCGCGATATAAATATATATTTTATTTTTAAATTTTTAAATTTAAATCACTCAGAGTAATTTTCGTCCAAATAAGTGTCAATGATTGTATAAATTATACAATACTATCATAAAATTGTAAAACATGAATCAAATAATATTTAAAAAGCGAAATACATAAAAACCAAAACTGAAGTTAAGTTGACATACGTCGAGAAACCTGAAGACAGCGTAGACACTATTACGGCACACAACAGGCTCATCCAAAGCTTGTAAATGTAATTTCGCCATTTTCCCAACATAGTTTGTATAAATCGAGTGACTCCGATTTTCCGGAGCATCTTCTACAATAGCTCCTGGTTTAAAGAAACCTTTTTCTAAAGAAAATGAAAATACAGATCAAAATATTAGAAATTGTGAACAAAGGCTGTATAATATAATAACATGTGTATAAAATGCCCTAACTAACAACATCGATACAAAATCAAGTGTATACCCTGAAAAGTTAAAACGAGAGAGACAGAGAGAGAGAGAGAGAGAGAGAGAGAGAAGGAAATAAAAACGTTTAATAAAACTTAAAATAGTGCAATTACAATTATAAAAACCGTAATGCCATAACATACTGATTTCATAACATTGCCGATTTAAATACTTTTTGAAGATTGGGATCGTCTTCAAGAACTAATAGAAAGCAAAACATATAAACCATTACCACAGATATTATCTTTGTCACGGTTAGTATAAAAATATTTCCATAGAAATATTTAATGCCGAATTATGAATTTTAAATATGGTACAACTTCTTATATTATACTGAAAGGTAAAACAAGTTGCGGGCTTGCTTTAAGGGTTTAAATGAATTTAAAAAATAATAATACACAGAGACCTTTGGTAACAACATTGTCAACCTGAAAACGAACAATCTAAAATAGTAATAATTATATATAACAGGGTGGTCACCATTTAGTCATGAACAAATTCACGGACATATTTCAAGTTTAACTATATAAGAAAAATTTGAAACGTCACATTTTGAGTATTTTTTAAATTATATAATACATTATAAAAAGTATCATGTTAAATGTTTTTTCATTTCAGTGGTTAAATATAATTATACCTTAAACAATCATAAGTTAATAAAAAATCTGTGAATAATAAAATAAAAAAGTTTATATATTGTTTGAATTTATCTACGTTTTTCACGAGCAGCTAATAACAGTTCGGTAGCCTGTTTTTCAGCTTCTCGTGCTTCAAGAAGTGCTTCTGTCATCCTTTTTTCCTTGAGAGTTGATGTCTTCAGTGGATCGCTCCGATTTTTTGCTTTCTATTTTGCTTCACTATTATAGTAAATTTATAATACTAATTAATAATGATTAATTAATTAATACATTATTTATTTATAATTTAATAGCAGGTAATCGTTGTGCAGAGCATACAGAATTATTTATAAATAATAAATAATTTTTTTTTCTATACATTGAAAATGTAATACTTTTAAAATTATTATAAAGAATAAGTAAAATTCACGTATCTTAAATGAAATTGCAGTATATTCACGTAGTATTTCACCTTTTTCATGAAATTATTGTACACATACGTGAATTTCATGTACAGGTGGCCATCCTGTAATTATTATACAGACATTTTTTATTATTTATAAGCTAATAATCCGAATACGTAAAAGCAAATAATACAACACAATATTAGATGCTAATAATTAATACACTTCATAAATATATTATTCTGTTATTCCGTAGTCTACACGTAGCGAATTGTATCTATCTGTTAGTATTTCATACCCTTAAAGCGAGCTCGAAAATTTTTTACCTCAAAATTGAACGAAAAGGAAGCATACAACATAACTAAAGTGTGTGTTTAGTAGATGTTGCTCAGATTTATGTACAAGCAGAATATCTTTTATCTACGAACAATTAAGTAGATAATAATAAAAACTTACTTTTAAATTCACCGGGCAACTTTTCACATTCTGACATGAGTTTTGCAAGTATTATTTCAAAGCTATCAGGTGTACGTTGAGGTGTACGAAAAACTTCTGTAAAAGTCAATTAGATAAAATATATTGTATACAATAAAAATTGTATAATACATCCAATTATAAAACTTTATAACAATAATTGTAAAATGAAAATTTGTTTGACTTTGGGTACTTTTAACAAACTTTTCAACCATATTTTTGTGGATTAGTTAAGGCTTTGTAATTTATAAAAAGGGGTATAATCCCACTACTTCATCGGTCTCACTACTCCACCTATCTCATTACTAGTCCAGAAACAGTAGTAGTCAGTCCAGTAGTCCAACTAGAGTCCCATTACTCCAGCCAGAGTCCCACTAGTCCACCCGCATACTTTTGGCCCGCTAAACGACGAATAATATTTCTCTACTTATAGGCTACAAGTAGAAAAGTTGTTTATCAGACAAAAAAAAATATAGTACGACATTTAAGATTTAACATTACAACAATTAGGTTTTCTTCAATTAATTTTGTTTAATTTCATTAAATAACTTTATCATTAATTATGTAAAATACATTTTGAATACATTAGCCTTAACCAAAGTTTAAAGTTAAGTAAACAACCACCTCTGGCTGGATTAATGGGACTCTAGCTGGACTAGTGGGATGGTTGGCATAATGGGGCTGTTGGAGTAAAGGGACTGTAGATGGACTACTTGGATAGCTGGCATAATGGAGGGAGTAAAGGGACTGTAGCTGGACTAGTGGGATGGCTGGAATAATGGGGCTGTTGGAGTAGTGGGAGTCAATCATAAAAAAAGTAATATAGCATCTACCTAATGTAAATCCAGATTAGTCTATTTAATAAAGTTAAAGCTTTCAAACCATCTAATCGATTGATTCGGTACATACACATGAAATATTATAGACGTATGTAAAAAAATGCAATCGCTCACATTCTTTCAATAACTTTGAAAATATGAGATCCGAAGCATAAATGTAAATGTTATTATTACGTAAACACATTAATAAAAATAAGTATATTTAATACTAATAACAGAATAGTACTTTAGAAGAGTCTACATTACTTGAAGTAACAGTACATTGGATGCATAAACAGAAATTGTAGAATTATCTATTAATAGCTTTAGGCAAACCACTACAATTTTCAGTGCCACGTGGTATTTATACTTATACTTGGTTACTAAATAATTGAATGATGCAGAAACTAGTCATTTTAGAGGGAATTAAAAACGTGCTTAATCGGAGTGCAAACTTCGAACCCAATACCTTCAACTCTAAAGTCAATTTTGCTCTACCAAGCAAGTCACATCGTTGCACTTCAATAGACATTGTGTACATGAAAACTAAAAAGTGGGGGAGTGGTGTAGATAACCTGACAAAATAAACAAGAAAAAACTCACGATTATCCGGATCTGTGTTGACTTTTTCAAGGTCAGCTTCATAACGGGTAACTTTCTGCAGGCAGTCGATGTTGAGGTTTGCACAGAGCTGGATAAGATGATTAAAGGCATCCTCGGACTTCTTGGCTTTGTCAGTTCCCGGGGAAGCAGTGAGACCGACAATCTGGGGTACATCACTTGGTCTCACTTCAGTTTCTTCAAAGTAGCGCTCCATTATTTGATTATAAGGATGGCCCTTTGTGCAATTGTGGCATTCGTCAAATATCACCAATGTGAATACACTAATTGATCTGAAATCATAACATTGGCCATAACGAGATCAATTTCATATTATAACTACAGATATAAACGCCTTTTTACATAGTTCAAATAAATAGTTATAAATAGTTTATCAAATTAGATATGGGAACCGGAACAACAGAGTAGATACAATATAAAACAAAGCAAAACAAATATTTTAAAGAATATACAAATTTTACTCAAGTTTCGACAATTTGTCCGGTGAACGAAAGGCATTGAGTAATACATCGGCCGTCATAATACAGACATCCTTGTCCCGGATAGCGTAAGCAAGAGATGTCGCATTCTCCGCCGGTGCCGATCCCCCTGAGAACTTCTGGACCCGATAGCTGTTCCCGAAGAAGCGATGAAACTCCTCATACTGCTGTTCAACCAAGTGGACACGGTGAACTAGAAAGGCCACCCGACTAGAGCCCTTCAGACGCAAGTGCTCCTGGACAATCATAGAGAGAAAAAATTATACATATTGTAGATATATATCCCAGATATCGTACATATAATAACTGGTACTCTAAATTTTTATTAGGAAAGGGTTGGTTAAGGATTGCAGTGAAGTCCATTAATGATCTTTCATAACTTTTAAGGACCCCAAAACAAGGGAAATTCTGTTCGTTATTTATTATAAAATCGGATATTATAGTAAATACAAGTAATAGACATGCATGGAAAGAATATAGCAAAAGTGTTGTGTTACAAAATATATTACAAGATCTGGTTATAAATATAATAAGTGTTGTTCGACAAAATATAATGAAAGTTACAAAGATACAATTAAATTACTATTCATATATGTAAGTCTCTTTGATTTAATATATTGTAGACTTTATTTTAATTTGGCAATAGTTATTTTAAGATCTTTTGCCTCCAAAGCAATATCACATAATAAATCAATCTTCTTTTGAAGTTATTTGAAATCAAAGTCTTATAGTCTACGTTTCTTTGTTTTCAACTTCTTCTGGGGCAATTGTTTAAAGTTTTTTTGTTGTATTTTTATCTATGTATTCAGCGCAACGTCTTCTTAAAAATGATGCAGACACTGTGGGGTAATTTCAACGTTAGATACACCACCTACCTCTGTACATGTTTTAAAATAATATATATTATATCAATCAATATATATATATATATAAGAAAACATTAACAAACAATTCAAGATTTGCAATATTGATATTATTTTGAATAAATTCAGTTTTAATAATCTTGATTAAGTGTATTTAACTGTGCATAAAAAAGAAGCTATTGGCAAAAAGTAAAATAAGTAATGTATTATTATAATCAATAAAAATAATACCCCAAAAATACTTTATGTTCATTTCCGTAGTAATAAATATATTGTAAAACAATTTTAAGGTCGGACCTCTGATCAAGTATAAGTTCTTTTTAAGGACCTGGTCATTTGTAGTACTTGGACCAACCCGCTGGTAATTTATCAGTCTCATCTTTAGTCAAGACTATAGGTATTATTTTCTGTTCTATGGTTTTTGGAAAGTATGTCCCTGATATGATAGATTTTTCATCGAAGATCTTGGCGCGTAAGGCTTCTTCAAACAAATATAATTAAATATGGAGAGATTTAAGCAAGCAATTTTGCAGTGATGATTTAAATTCAACATTTTTTATATCCTTTAAAAATAATCAAATAGCGTTAGTTACTGGCGTTTCTTCCATCAGTCATATAAAATATAATAAACAACATTAGACTATAAGAATGTCCAGAAAAGTAATTTATTAATAACATAAAATCGCATGGTAAAATTAAAAAAAGCTTCAAGAAACTGTTTCTTTATTTGCTTTACTTTTAGAAGAAAGCTTTTTGGAAAGATGGTAATAATTAATAATTTTAAAATAAATCTTTAATAATAAAACTCGTTTTACTTATAGTCAATGATTAAAAATCGTAAAACATACTATAATTACCTGATTTTATTTCTACTATGAAAGTTTAAAGGTAAATTTTAAGAAAAACAAAGGAAAACAAAAAGGTACAATTTTTGTTATAAATCACGTATGTCAGTTAGGGCATAAAAGCAATAACTCTACCGATTAACTTACCAGTGCAATTTTGATTGCAACTCGGGTCTTTCCGCTGCCTGTTGGGGCGCAAATGAGAACATTCTTTCCAGCAACAGCCATCTCGGTCAATTCTCTTTGATAATTGCGAAGTTGGAGGTCGGCCGCTGAAATAAAAATGGATATATCCGCTGTAATAAAATGTCTTTTAATATACCCGGATAGTAATAATTACTTGCATAAAACGCCTATAATATAATTTAGTTGTAAGATATAGCAATGTGATTACACAGTATATACCCATTTTAACCTATAATTATCATATAATATAAATTATTATATTTTAGTCCTCTTTATAATTTTACTATCATTTAGCTAAGCTTCATAGCTCTAAAAAAGACAAAAAGGATAATACACATCTTGTGTTTTTTATATATTATGTTTGCAATTTTTGAATTTATCATTATGTAATAAATAATTGTATATATTTCCATAATTTATCAAACAAAATATTATACAGCGTTTTAAATAAAAACTAAAATATTTAATAGAATATATTTTAACAATATTACTACCTTAAAATGTCACAAAGGTAACCCCATTAAAAGTTATTTAAGCAGTGACTGCACAAACAACTAATTTTATTTTAAATTCACGAATTCCTCATACAAAAATTAATGTGGAAAAGAGTATTACAACCATTGTAAGATATGCTGCGTATTCTTACGTTGGGATGGTTCTCTGTCCGGCTGCTGTTTTGAGCCCAATAACATCGAAAGGAAGTCTATTTTCTTCGGAGGTGGGATCTCTTTCTCATTATAACTTGATGAGGCATCATCCCTTGACAAAAAGGAACGTTTCACGGGCGCAACAGGGAAAATCGGAAGGCAGGGTTTATTCGGACTATTCAGTAACTCATCCTGATAATCCATTGACGTTTTCTCGGGCTGTTCTACAACAGTAATCGTTCAAATACAAGCAGCGTTATGTACAATGAAATGGAGTGACAAAATTACTGCCCTGTTTTAGAAATAATAAAAAAATACATAAAAAGTATGAATGAAATTATTACGCCTTTTATGTTGAAAAAACTAAAAATGATTTATCAGTAGTATGCGTTCTGCGACGAAAAATTTGCCATTCCTTCTGCCAGTTTATATCGTTCAAAAATCCTTTATGCGAAATAAATATGTAGCTGTAAGTGTTTAAAAATATGCTTAATATTTAATCAAGGAATGAAAGATAAACAATCAAGAATGATATAAAAACATAAATATAGCCATTTTACATATAGTTATCTTTTAGAACGTTTTTACAAATTTAATAAAGCGTTCTGTATCCGTTTTTTTTCAATTTTTAAGAACTAATATATGGTTTGATAGGTAGTATTGTGTAGGTACAATATAAATCAAATGAAATGGGAGCCATAAGAAATTAAATGCTTACTCTCATAGAAATGCGTCACAAAATGGTGTATATGTTTTTTCAAATCTATGTTGTTCAATCCATCTTCATTTTCATTTGCCATTTTACAGAGCCCTAAAGCAGAATACATTAAAAAATTGTTAAATATGCTTTCTTCCTTTAAAAATGATAAAACATTAATAACGCTATATTTATAGTAATCACATACTGTACTGCGAGCACAATTAATAAAAACGATATATTACTGTTAAATGCACCTGAAAATATGTTGTGTACATTATGAAAAATATATAAATATTATGCTTTTAGTTGTAAATGATTAAAAGGTAACTTAATTATAACAAATATGTATGTATGTATATTAAAACTACATTATTTACCTTTATAAGTAAAATAAGTAATTACACAAAATATCATTATAAAATTAGGGAGATAAACATCGTGTTTCTATAAATAGATATAAGTCAAAGTACAAGAAGGACATTCTACTGATATATATATTATTAATAAAAATATTAAAGACGTTCCTGGTGTTAAGGGAGAGTGTGCTAATTTGATGTACATAGCTTAGGAACCCAAATGTATGGGGAACGAGACCGAAAGATATTCTGATTTTTGATTTGAGATTGAGTTGCCGAATCCAGAATAGGTTTTTGTTGCTGTAGTGTTAGGCAAGTTTGTGAAACTTACATATATAGCTTCAACGTACAACTTCGTTTTGTAATAATTACACATTTTTGTTTTTAATAGAAATATCTTACTAATAAATCTAACATAGGTTAACTCTAACCAGTTCTAACAACAAATTTAAAAAAATCGTTACTTTCGTGGGGTCAAATTTCAAGTCAATCAGATAAATGGTAATTTTTAAATCGAGGGTGAAGGGTGATAGTTACCCTCTGGTCTACAAGGTATGTATAAATAATAGTTTGAACCACAAAAGATCACCAAACTCAAACGTTCCTCAACTACTATTAGTACTTTAATTATGTTCTGAGTATATAACTGCAGTTAACATATTAATATTACTTTTTTGTAGTTCGATTAGTTTACAGATTTGCAGTCACTGCTTTGTCGATCAATAGTGTGTATTACAATTTTCACAATAATTGTAATGTATCTTATGCACGTATTTGATTGAGTCTTTACCTTGAGAAATGTAAAGGCACAATGTAATTACACAATTAATTAGAATATATAGGAACTAACACAACTTATGTTGATTTCTAACAACAATTTCTTTAAATGCGATTATTATTATTTTAGAAATGAAGGGAAATAGCTGGCAATGCTGTTGTAAATAATGAAAGTTTTAAAAAATATATTTTCTCTATATATATATATTTAATTAATTATAATAACCTTATATTTTGAGGTTAAACCTCCTTACAGGTAAGATAGTAAAATGTATCTCACTATTTAAATCTTAATTAATTATTGTACTATACTGTATTTACCATTTTACCTTTTATGAGAAGGTTTAACCTCGAAATATAAGGCTATTATTATAATTAAAGAAATAATTTTTTCTTAATTTTTCATAGTTTACAAAAGCATCGTCGGCTATTTCACTTCTCTTCAATCTGATGCTGCGAGAGAGTCTTATCTTTTTACCATTATTATATTATTAATTGGAAAAACATTTAAGAATATCATAACATACATTTATAAAGATCACTATCTTGTCGCATAAATTGATCTTCCTCTTTCATTTTCCACAATGCAAAAAAGTAGACCTCATACCAGGTGGTCGATCTAATATTAATAGTCTTCAAAATCTGATCCCACTCTGAAGTATAAGAAAAGAAAGCACTCATATATACATTTATATGAAAATATTATTTATTAACATGATGATTTCCTTTTAGTATGTACAAGGCGATCAGTAAGCCTTGAGTAAGGATGTAAGATTTTCTTGTAATTAAAATTAAAAGATCCTTTTGTAAGATTGTGTATGAATTATATTAAGATTAGAGTATAGAATACCATAATACCTTTAAAAAAGTTGAACATAAACAATATTTGAAATTAGCCAGTTAGAAGGGACTTACGGAATATATCAAATTATTTTAAATTTGTAATTAAATTGGATTAATCGTATATTGCCAATAGTTATTTTTTCAATTGTGATTGACATATTCACGAAAGAAATAATTTCGTGAGTGAAATCTCCGCTCAGTCGCAATTAGATTAATTTAATTATGATAACAGAGTTTAAAAATAGGCAATTTTGTGAAATATTCTGCCCGCTTATAATGCTCAATATAACCTCCAAATATTTAATAATACAATATTAGATACTATACAAAAATAATCTATCAAAAAGAAATATACTAAATAATCATTAGATTTTTGAAGAAAAAAAGCTTTTTACGTAAGATGTTATTTTTCTTACAATATAGAAATGAAAATAAACTCCTAAAGGACATTTTATATAAAGAATTCTCCACCACCATAGAGTTTTACTCGGGAAAAGGGATTCTTTTAAAACTAAATAAACAGGAAAGTCAATTAAAACATAAAACAAGATAATTCAAATCGATTTTATTTATAAAGTGGGTCATTTTACAAGTGAATTGAAAGAAAAAAATATTCTGGCACCTTTTGACTAATGGATTTGCTTCAATATTTACAAAGCTTCAATTTAATCGCTATGGTAAAGTCTTTTTACAAACATATTAAATTTCTAATATCCCTGTCCATCTCTTTGCACATCCTGGGAAATTACAGATAGCTATATTCCACTGTCCTTTAACATATAATTTCTATTTAATTATTATTATTTTAATAATTTTTAAATACATCTTTTTTTCACAATGAATACTTATATACTCATAGATATTAACTATGGTTGCAAATAAAGATAAAAATATGCATTCAATATTTATAACTTGTCTAAAATTATACAAATTCAATTAATCTTTCTATAAACGGATAATGCAATAAATTAATATTTTTACCTTTCATCTACCATCTAATACGAGTATATATTTAATTAATTTTATTTTAGTAAATACTATTAAAAGTGCTAATGAGCTTTTTCAAATATCAAAAATAATATTGTTAAAGGCAATACTTTCACAAAAGAAGTTTGTTGTCTATAATAGGATAAAGTTGTCATTAAAAATGTAGGTTACACCATAGAGTTGACTATGGGTACACTCTATGGGTTACACTCTATGGTTTACACTATTTAAAGTATATTTAGACATACTTTTGGTAATTGCTTCTCTGATTAGTTGATCATCCTTTTTGGTAATCACTTGTTCTGACATTAAGATAGTGGCGAATTCATCTGCCCTTGGTGAAGATACAAACATTGAACGTAATTTTAGATAAAGATGATCATGAAAGTGCTTCAGAAGGTTTTCTTCCTGTTCATTAAGACCTTTGTCGACTATACGGTGAAGAAGATCAAACCCCTTTTCTAAAAAAAATCAAACAGGTACACAACATTAGACAAACAATAATTATAAGCAACTATAGTAAAACTCTAAAATATACTGCAAACAAAAATTTAAATTGTTAAAAAATATCATTATTATTGCATATCAAAATTAAGTTGTTCAATAATTAGTAAATTTTTATATCTCACAAAAAAGGATTAACAACAAATATCATCAATTTCTTAGAATAAAAATATACCTTTTAATAAAGGTTAGCATCAGAATTAGTATTTGAAACAAAGGCAAAATGGGTGTTTAGAAAAATATATAAATAATAACATATTTAAAAATCTTAATTGTACATATAACATGTTTATTTATCTACAAGGTTCACAGCTAAAATATGAAAATGAATACTAAAAATGTGACTAGAGAGTAATTAAAATTTAAGATAATTAACAATGTATGTATTATTTTAGCAAACTGTACATTAAGAAAATATGATACATACTTATCTATGGGTAACAAGATTTTATTGTCAATTTTAGTAAATAACATCACATCACATGACATTACCATAAGCATACGTTCCAGAACATTTAAGCTAAACTAACACAAGATCTATTGAAATTGAAGTAATTAAAATATAATTAGGCTTTGTTTATAATTTACTCTTTGAAGAATAAAACTAAAAAGTAATAAGGCAGACATGTGAATTTGGTGAGTACTGTATATTATGTACAAAAGAAAATATTTTTGTATAATTAAATAGCGTTTCACAACATAGTAGCATGCATAATGCCTAAAGTATAATTGTAATTAGAATACATATTAGAAACAATTACAACAGTATTGTATATTATTATCTCGTTAACAATGTTACAATTTTCACAGTAACGCGCAAAATTCCAATTCATATGAAACAAACAATAACACAATCGAGATAAGAGGGTGATTTACAATACATACTTCATTTTGCTGTGACTATATTTAGGTACACAGTTTAAAATAATTTAGAGACAAAGAATTATAAAATACACTTACTCTTTGTAACTTTAAATAGATCACCGAACTTGTTCATCTTTTGACTATCACGAAAACGTTCATAAAATAGAAGTGCATTTTGAAGTGGTCTGTCATCTTTGAATTCTTCCCCTAAAAGCAAAGTAGAAACAGATTAGTTTTAATTTTTCTAGTTATTATTTTTGTCAATTGAAAACGATGTTTTTTTTACAAATTTCATTCAAATTTTAATTGTCTTTAGAAATATAGTATATGGAAAATAGAAATTAAATTGGTTTTAGGGCAGAAATTACCTATGAATAACTAGACACACAACGTACAAAAAACAAAAAGTAAAAGTTCTGTTAGTTAGTTTATTTCGATATTTTATTATTTATAAGAAGATTTTAACATAACTATGCAATTAGTAATCTATAGGTAATATGTATATACGGATATGTTGACATACTTTTATAGAATTAATAGCTAGACAATAAAATGTAAATAAGATCTCCTGAACTAACAACAACAAAAGCAATTCGGACCTAAGGAGGAATAATTTGGTTTTACCGCAGTTAGGAAATTAAAATTGTGCGAAGCAGGTATGCAAAACAATTTCTTCAACAAGGCAAATATAATAACAGCATTTTAAAGTTAAAACAAATGAATTTAAAATAAATTTATACATTTTTAAAAATAAATATGACATTTTAAGTTAACTATAATATTAGCGACTTAATATGTATATAATATATATTAGCAATAACATACAAATTATTATGATGCGGATTAATTATGTACGTTTATTATATTAAATATTAGTTATGTCTATATATTTAATAGAATATTTAACAATGTAATAGTTTTAGTATTTCAATGCTTAATACAATTCTGTATTTGCCAAAATGCAGAAAGGGTAATTACTTCTGATATTGCGAAAAATAATTATACTAATAAAAAAACTCTTTACTCCGCTATTTTTTAAAAAAGAAGTAAATATTTTTTTTACAAAAAGCTTTAATTTTAATTATTTAAATAAAATACTTAATAAACATTTTCATGATTTTATAAGACTAAACTCTAGAATATTTAATTAAACGAATAGTATATGTTTTATCATGTATGACAGTTGACAGTAAAATTTAAATATTTTCGTAAACATATTTTATCATTTATCCTTTAAATAGATACTACATTTACTAGAAAGTAAAATAACATAACACATACAAGATTCAAAAACTCCACCAGGAGTAAGTAGAGGTTCAACAAGCAGTTGATCGCATCCGAATAGACAATGCTGTATTTGTTTCTTATAATCAATCCACCTACTTTGGCGATTCATGTAGATAGTCAAATCCGTGATGGCCAAATCTGACGACGCCATTTCTAAATTAGATAAACAACTTTAAAAATTATAAACATAAAAATAAAAGTAGGATGTATATATGCACACAAAAGTAAATTCGGCCTTCATAAAAGTATAAATAAATGTTAAAAATGTATTTTTCTATATAGAAATTATAATTTAAAAAAGTTTATAATACGTTTATAGTTGTATTTAAATTTAAATTTACACATTATATATATATATATATGTATATATAACTAATAAAAAAACTTTATGATAAACCTTAAAAAATACTTTAAAGAAAAATTATATTCCAGTGTAATATCCTACAGGGTTAAAATAGACAGGTTTTAGTCAATTTTATATCTAAAATAATAAATCTAAAAAATATCAACTTAGAATTAGTTGTTTTTGAATACAACTACATATTGTTGTAGTAATACATTTTTTTTTAAATATAGTATTTGTCTAAGATAACTCCCTTATTATAATATCTACTGACACTATATAAAAGCATAAATTCTTCTTATGGCCTGGCATAATACATAATAATTTCAAAAAGATGCAAAACTCAGTTAGAAATTAATCAAATTTAGCATTGTAAATTTGGACAAATCTTATTTAAACCGTTTCATAACACTTGTCCATAATAAATTCCAATTTATAACTATAAAGGTGCAAATTTTGAGATTAACCACACATACTTTATAAATATCATTGTGCCAAATGTTTTAATAGCTGTTACCTTTAGGTACTATCTAGTTAGGTTTAAGATAATTTAGTTTACAAGCTGTTCGACTCAGTGGGTGGATGAGAGGGTTTAAAATAAAATCGTCTCTAATTCACAGTGGCCGCGTTTTTTTAAATTCGAGTATATTTGAGTATAATTTGATTATCAAATAAAATTCTAGTATATTCGAGTATAGGTGTAAAATTATAGTATGTGTGGACACCCTGAATTTACCAGATTAAATGTTAAACATATTTCAAACAATTTGAAAAACATTTAATATACAGAGTTAATAAAATTATGCTAATAAATTTCACTAATTAATGTATTTAGTTGACAAATATTTAAAAAATGTATATGACATATTTGATGACATGTTTGTATTCATTGGAAAATGTATCAAATAAAAGTTGTGTTACCAAAATTATTGTTATGTAAGCCAATCAGAAAAGCATATATTTATAATTAATGGTCTTATATCATATTCCTGTTAAAATAAACGCCTCATCAATATATAAAAAGTTATTTTTGGATTATTAATTTTGTTTAAATATAATTTTCAGTAAGGTAATATTAAATTCATAGGAATAAAAGATATTTATTTAATTAATAAAGTCAATTATGTTTTGAATAGATTTATATTAAAATTTTAGATAGCTAGCTTAATTTAAAATCTTACAATTGTATAATTCGAATTTTAATACAAATAGTATAATGAAGAGTTTATTTTGTTAAGGGTTGTATATATATATGTATATATATGTATGTTCTAAAAGTTAATGTTAAAAAACTGTGAACAATGATAATAATTATTTACTAGACTTTACTGAACATTTAAAATTATTTGGAATTAAGTCATATATATATATACAGTATTTTAGACTGCATCTGATTAAACTTAAAACCTTTTATATTTGCTATGCTATACACAACAATTACAATAATGAAGTATAAAACACTTGACATGTTATTGTTGTGCTCATTAAAATTAAACAGTGTGCAGTGAAAAAATGTTATATGTTAAAGATTTTTATTGGGTATATAAAAAAGGACCCAATAAAGTGTCTTAACACATAACCTTTTTCAATTTATCCGTATAGCCAAAAATTTAAATTCTATATTGCAGTGATTTATTATTTCATTTAAACATTCTTTCTTCTACTTCAATTAAAAGAAATATGTATATAAAAATAACCATTTAACTTTTTCTTTATTAGTGCCACAAGTTTTGTCCATTTTATTTATTAAAATATCTTTTCAAATATATAATGGAAGGCAGGCAGGCAAAACTTGATGTTAATTATAAAAGTAGAGTAGAAAAATTAGTACATAACAAATACTGAAAATGTATTTTTAGATTTTATGAAGTGTAATTATCAATTATATGTATTTTAGGAAGCCTAAAAAATAATGCCATGCAAACTTTTATGGTATATATTAATATTATATGCACCACAAATTACAAAGCTATTAATAAACTGAAGAGATTACTGTATTTTTGAAACATTTAGTTTGGAATGTAAAATTGCTATATTACCAGAATTAGAGTTATATTTTCCATATTCAGAAAATGGATTTTTCTGGTTATATTCAAATACCTAGAGTTATTTTTACTTGAAACATAACTATCATTTTTAATTGATTTTATAAAAAGTTTATAAGTATAATGTTTTGAATAGTTATTCTGACACATAATCTCAGCTTTCTAAAATTAAACTAGATCATACCAACCCTTAAAAGGACTAAATGGGTGATTTAAAAATTGTCTAAAAAGACCTAGGCTCTATGATGTCATTATCCTGAGTTATGATGTCATAAATTTTCCCAATTCTTACTCTTAATATAAATGTCTTGAAATCAGACTACATCATGTGACCCATTAAAATGAGCATACAAATAATATTTAAATTGGTAAAAAGATCTAAGATTTATTATGTAACCATCCAGAGTTATGATACAATATAGCTTAATGCAGTCATTTTAGAGGGTGACATGATATAGTTCATTTCCAGAAATCTGAGATTATATGCCAGAATCTGACAAATTGGTGACATCATAGACCTTAGCTATTTTTGGTAATTTTTCTATCATCTGTGTGATTATTTAAGGGGTCATATGATAAAGTCTGATTATAGGAAGCTCAGATGAAGTGTCAGAAAAAATTATACTTTTAAAAGTAAATTTAACAATATAAATACTAGCAATAGAATTATTCAATTATGACAGAATTTTGTACTAAGGAACTATGTTAAGCTGTAGTGTAACAATAAATAACAGTTAATACAGTTTATATTAATTTGTCTCCAGGCATAATAAAACTTGTGAAATATTTCTGCTACTCTGACAGAAGCATGGTTTTACCCATAAGTATAGAATATTGATAGATATAATGTCAACTCTAAATAAATTTATATGAATCAATACTATTATTGAATACCTAAAACACTTTAAAATAATTTTTTTCAAATGCAATATCTATAAATAGTTTTACTATGTATTTGTAATATTTATTAATTGTTAGACAATTTATATATTATATTCTATATATATGTATATCAAACATTAAATAAATATATATGGAGATAGATAAAAAATATAAATAAATACTTTAAGTTATGAGCATAAAATAAAAGAATATGAGCCCTGTGGCTTATGAGTAATTCTAGTATAGATATATTGCTGCTAATATAGACAACAATTTTACTGTACCTAGCCAATAATACATTTAATTATCAGATGATATTATTGAATCACACTTCTCCCATTTTTATAATGAAAATTGATTATATAAATTTTAATGATGAATCAAAGGAATTACATGCAGAAATCATACATTGTTCTAAATTTATATAAATAATAAGAACACAGCATAAATAAATAATGGTATTTAACAGAGCCATTAACAAAACAATGACATTCTGACTTAGTTTTAATCTGCTTCTGATATTTAATCAAATTTTTGGGTTATTTACACTTTACAAGTTTACTATGTTTAAATAATAAATGAATAAATTTACAAAAATTTATAAATATATTGAGAAAAGTTTTTTTAAATAGTTTAAATATTAATTTAATAATTATTAATTAATCATTATTTAAAATTAGTTTAACTAATTTGTGCATATTTTTGAAGAAAATAAGTAATATACATATAAGCAAATAAGTTTTTGTTTTCCATTACCAAAGAATATCCTTTATAATAAACTTTTTTCTTTATTCAAACCTGCTTTGTTTGTAAATCTTTAATTATGTTGCACAGTTCTGGTGTGTCCTCTATTTCTTCAGGAAAAGATGCAATTACTGGGGTTAGACATCAATCTAATCCTTGTATTAGAAATATTATACTTACATATTTATATTATATATAAAATCCACCAAACATTGTGATTTTTTTAAAACTATATTCTTTGGATTTAAAGAATGTAGAAGAAGCAGTGGAATAATTAAAATTAGTTTCATTTTTAATTTTTAATTTTAACTTTAAGCCAATACCTTTTGCAAAGCCAAAGCCTGTTACATGCATTTTGCAAATTTTCCTTGTGCAGTTTTCAAATTTTAGATTCCTAATCAATTAAAATGACCAGGTAAATGTATATTGATATTGTTCTTATATATTATAATATTGATATATATCTTTGCCTATACATATTAATAAAATTATGAATAGAATATGCATGAAATACATATATAATTATTTTATAAAATAAATGTCTTAAAATTTAGAATACTATTACTGTAAATTATTTACAGTAATACTAATAGTCTAATAGTATTCTAAAATCTATTAATTTACAGAGTATTACTAATAGTAATAGTAATACTATTACTATTAAGTTTTAAAGTGTATTATATATTAAATATTTACTAAATATTACAAAAATATGTTTTAACATAAACAGTAAAGCAAATAGAAAGGAAAATAATGAGATTCATTATAAAAATTATTTTTACCTTATTTAAGGTATTAGGTAGTTCAACCCTTAGAAAATCCAAAAGGACGATACGGAATTTCCAAAAGCGTCGCTAATTAAATTGTATACCAAGGTTATTGTTGACACATTTTAAACAAGTTATATTTTTTATAACTGAGATTTTCGGCTGAATAAGAAATATTTTTGATTTGAAAATGTTTCTTATATCTCGCCTATACCTACATATAAGCGCTATTTCAAAGCAATCGATGATACTCCTGCATTGAGTTTCCAATAAGAATGCGGCGTTGTACACCACAACAGTTTATACTATAATTTAAATCGTTTGGTGCCACGTGTCTACATTATGGAGATGGACAATTTCCTTTCTAGTTGTTATCCATTTCTATGGTCAACACCGTGTTTGTGTTATATAATATATAAAATATAAAATACGCATTAACTATATTTATGTTTTAATTTTAATAAAAATCTTAATTGTGTTTGTGAAGTCAATCAAAAGACTACTGAAAACATATCCAATTTTCGTAATGTTAAATTTATTTACAAAAAATATATAGCTCACAAAAGTAACGAACAACACCCTGTATTTTTTTAAATACTTTTAATATTTTTATAAATTATTTTATATAATTCAATAATTATTTTAAAACAT
This sequence comes from Invenusta paracnida, assembly GCA_036023295.1. NCBI lineage: Eukaryota > Metazoa > Platyhelminthes > Proseriata > Coelogynoporidae > Invenusta > Invenusta paracnida. The sequence goes on from JAYRBW010085949.1 coordinate 18,340, forward strand.
AGTTGATTTATGGCAATAATAGTAAATGACATATGATACCAAATGTACTCAATTTATTTACAGAATTACAAAATATACAAATATTCAATATTTTGTAGATCTTATTTAAACGGAGATTCTAGCTTCCAGGCATTTTGGTGTAGAGGTTTCCTATTACACATAACGCTTCTATTAATTACATGCTCCATATTACTATGTCTATATATCTCATACCATGTTCCTATAAAATGTTCTTTATTAATATCATTTTGTATTACTTATGTTTATGCCATCTCTTATTATATTCCACATACCATTAATCTTGCTATATGTCATGCTCATATGTTCTGTTCAAGTCATTTATAATTAATTGTTGTATTCTCTATTTCAGCCTCGTTTGGCATTTTGTGTTTGAATAAATCTTTTTACAAAATTGGACCTTTCTACATGCCAAACGAGTCATTCATTCGGTGAAACGATGCCAGCAGTCTTCGCCTGCCCCGTTGCTGGATGCCAATACGCCACAGATGACATCAATGACGCAATAACCATTGTGATGTTGCAAATCTACGCTGGTGCCGAACACCAACCTAATCAAGCCCAAGCTCTAACAGCGCATCACAGGGCCCCTCGCATGGAGCGCACTCGCATTGACAGTGGTGTCGATCAACACGAGGCCAGGAACATTTTTCTTCGTCGCTGGGAACTCTTTCGCAATGGATCCAATATCACTGATGATGCAGCCCCTCTTCGGAGGCTTGGCGACATGGTGTTGAAATCTGATCCCGCAATCATCAGTCGCACTATCGAAGAGGTTTTGGCTACTGTCCGTCGCCTCGAAGTGGTCCCTATATATGTCGCCATCAGTAATTATAATTATGAGGGCGGAACAGCTCCAACTTCGACAGTCACCCGATGAACCATTCCGGGGCTTCGCTGTTCGTGTCCAAGGAAAAGCAGAAACATATGGCAACCGAAGGGGTTTAAAACGAAATTCACTTAAATATGTCGATAAAATGCACATATATGTCGATAACCGTACATATATGTAGACTAAATGCACATATATGTCACTAAAATGCACATATATATGTCAATAATTGTACATATATGTGGATAACTGTATACAGTTATATCGTAAACTGTACATATATGTCACTAAAATGCACATATATGTCGATAATATTAACATATATATGTCCAAAATTGTACATGTATGTCGATCAAATTAACATATATATGTACAGTTATCGACATAACTGTGCAGTTATCGACATATATGTGCAATTATTGACATATATGTGCATTTTTGTTAAAATAACTGTACAGTTATCGACATATATGTAAATTCTATCGACATATATGTGAATTATATCGACATATATGTGAATATTTAGCGACATACATGTGCATTTTATCGACATATTTCTAGGTGAATTTCGTTTTGAACCCCTTCAGCTGCCATAGAAGCATGCTTTTTCTAGACAGACTTTACCTGTACCTGTGGATTAACTGCTGCTGCCAACTACACAATGGAGATGACACGACGTGTTACTAGCTGGTATCGCGGATACCGACATCCGTCGCGAAACTCTCGGAACCGCCGATGTCCATCGCCTCAGCATCAACACGATCATCACACTCATTGAGTCAAAAGAAATGGCACGCGATGCTCTGCCTTCCTCCACACAGTACTCTGTGTCTACCTTCAAGCGTTCCGGTCTTTCAGCATCTCGGCAAAAGATCATCCCTCCCAAAACTTTATCTAGTGCATCTGGGACTAGCATTCAACAGCTGCCATGCCCCACATGTGGCCAACTCTTTGCTGTCTTTACAAATCTACGATCTGGCTGCAATACGGTGCCTCACACACTTTGCAAGGCCTGTTATCCGCAAAGTCGTGCAAAGAAAATGCCAGTAGACACCAACCGCCATCACCTATGGCCTCTAATTCTAATGCTGTTCATGCCACTGTCGACGACGACATAATCATTGCGCCAATCACACAGGCCCCTAGTCATAGCCGCCACAGACACGTCATTACGCTGGAGCATCACATATTCACCGCTGGAGAATGGCGCCGCACTAAGCTGTTGGACCCCCCACGTGTCTCAGCCAATGTCAGCATCGTTGGTGTCAGTTCGAACCATGCCCACAGTCGTGCATACTCATTAGCGGCTGTAAGGTGACCTGCGCAAATGACCCTCCACTTGACTGCACCTCGCCAACCGATGCTGTGTTTCCTACTACCACGCGCCGTCCACAGCGACCTATACGCCCACCCCAGGCCTATGTACCAGAAACTGGTGAATGGAACTAAGTTTTTATTGTACAGGCACTATAGAGTAGTGCCTGTTGTAGAGGTTTCCCATTACACATATTAACGCTTCTTATACATGCTCCATATTACTATGTCTATATATCTCATACCATGTTTCTATAAAATGTTCTCTATTAATATCATTTTGTATTACTTATGTTTATGCTATCTCTTATAACATTTCACATACCATTACTCTTGCTATATGTCATGCTCATATATTCTGTTCAAGTCATTTATAATTTATTGTTGTATTCTCTATTTCAGCCTCGTTTGGCATTTTGTGTTTGAATAAATCTTATTACAAAATTGGACTTTTCTAAATATACTATAATATTTTATTATTTTATGAGTAACAGCTAGATCTAGTAGTGATTTTTCTTGCGACATGTACATAATATACAAAGGAATTAATAGCAAAATTAATCATTATATTTTCAAATAACAGATATATGGCAGATATTATTTATTATACAATTTTTGAAGTCACAAAATTTAACAAGAAGTATTTATACAGTTTACAATATACCATTAACAATATTTAAAAAGCAATTGCCCATGAAACAAACATATGTCTCATAGCGCATGACGCAGTATTCATTTGTTAATTGGTTCATTGTGTGATATTTGAACGTGTGTCGCTATATTATTTTAATTACAAGTTTATAATAATATATCTATTGTCTGCTAACAAAATTAGTACGTTCATATTTACGATTGATTGCGGTATCCAAATTTATGAATATCATTTGTGTACAGTATTTCTGCAAGATGAAAAACCATAATAAAAAATTAAAATGAACTGTCTTAATATTTAATATTTTTTAAACTAGAATTTGATTTAGTTTAAAACATTTCTATATGATAAACCATATATATATATAGCTCCCTCCCTCTAAACTCTAGCGCATATGGCAGAAAACATGGACTTATATCCCTTCAACGCATCTAATCACTTGATTTTCACCAGACATATCTTAAATGATTTAACATTCATATAATTGCATCAATTCCTGCCAGGCGGGTTTTGTTAGAATCACCCAATAAGAGTCCGAAAGAGACAATGACGATGTGTTTGAACGTTGGCACGACATCGACGTGGGGTAGTTGGTGTTGACGCAAACTGCAGCGACGGTGGCAATGATTATAGAAGAACATCGGACATTTTTCTTATCTTTCGACTTATAGCAGCTGTATAGTACCTGTGGCGTCTGCGTACTAAAATTCGCGGATCGATCAATGTCTGGCCTAGCGGAGGGCAGCAGGTGCTAATATAGGGTCATCACAAAAAAGGTGGGTTTTTTTTTCATTAAAAATGTATTTAACATGAAAGATTTATACAAAAGTAAACGTGTATATCTATATCTTGGTTAATACCTAGGTCAAGGTAAAATCGAAGTGTTTACCAGATGTTGAGAATCCAGAAAATTGTAACCGATTGGATAGTTTGTCAATCCGGCGTTGTCGTAGTTCCTTAAATTGGAAAGTGATCAGTTTGAACATGAAAGATTTATTCTATCTGTTATATCGTGGTTAATCGCTTCAGCTAGAGTATTGTTAGTCCCCGATTGATTGTTGGACAAAACCAATATGTAAAGAGTTTATTCACAAGTAAACCATCTTACAGATTTCCTTTTTTATTTGCTTGCACTGTCTTAATCAAGTTTTTTTAATATTGTTCAATTTAATAGGGACTTTGGTGAATGCAATGAAATGAAATTAAAAAATTAAAAATTAACGATAATTAAAACATTTCATATTTTTTTACTATGTTATTTTTT
>JAYRBW010085960.1:0-22418 GCA_036023295.1 Invenusta paracnida
ACTGCCGGCGACATACCCCGCTTTGAGAGGCAAAACCCAGGCCTCTTCATCAACCTTCTCGAGTGGGAGGAAGAGAACGACAGCCATCCAGTTAGGATGTTGCGTGCTTGCGGCTATCCACGGCAAGAAGTCTATGGAGAGAACGACCGAGAGCCAATACTCATCAACGTCCTGACTTACCAGCGCGATGAGGATCACCCGGCACACTACGTGGGAGTTGTCCACATCAATCGTCTTCTCAACAGCTGCATTAATAAGAACCAGACACATCAAGGATTCAAGCATTGCGAGCGCTGCCTCCAGCCGTTTAACCCTATCTGAAACAGGTTTTTTTTCGCTTCCCAGAACCGGGGGCGGCCCCCCTCTCCAAAATCACGCTTCCCATAGGTATAACGTCCTATAAATTTGTATGGAAATAGACAAATATGTTATCTAAGTTTCTCATGAAAAAATTTTAATTTTTTGTTTAAATATTTTTAATGACATGTTTTTTAAATAACTACATGTCAATTAGGAAAAAATTATATTAAAATCGAGATTTAATTTTTTTTTATAATATATTACTTTAATTTTTATTTTTTTATGACTAAATCATCTTATTATTGTAGTATGTTTAGCTTAAATTATTAAAATTATTTTTCAATAAAAAATTTTTTTTTAAAGAAAAATATGGATCGGGTGGTCCTCGCCGACGGACTCCTGTGAAACCCCTAGAGGTAAAATTGATGCGAAAATTTTTTCAAAAGTTGCGAAACATAATTTTAGGAAAAGTCACGAGAGCGTTTGCTGTTTTGAAATTTGTTTAAATAATGACAGCCAAAATTCGGAGGGGGGGGCTGAATCAGCTTCCCCCCCCCCGGTTCAGATAGGGTTAAGTAATGGCTAGCTGTTACTTGAACATGGTTTCTTAATTCAAAGTTGTCACTTGACTTTTAAGTTACACTTGAAGTTATGATTTGAAGTGACCTTTTCTGGTGTGGTAATCATGGTACACTTCAAACAAATAGGCTTCTGAATAGTTCGATTGTATTTATACTTATTTTAAAACAGAATAAATCGTAATAGAAGATATTATAAACATATTCAAGCTCTTTTACTATTGGATCGACAATTGAATGATCCGGTCAACCCCTTAGAATGTTATTCAAATGAACAGTTTCGTCAAAGATTCAGATTGTATAGAGATCTGTTTGTCGAACTTTTTGAGAAGATGAGATTTCCAAACTAATTTAATAAGTTAACAGAGGACGTCCGTTCTGTAATGCCACATTTAGCCATCACTCTGAGATTCTACGCCACTGGAACCTTCCAGGTACTGAAATGAGAAAATGATCAATACTATAAAGTCATATAATTATATATTGTATTGTATTACCTATTTGCCAATTTTTTTAAATTATCAATAAGACAAATGTCTTGTTTTCAATGGTTTTTATGCTAAGGAACCATAAATCATATCAAATTGAAAAACGAATTCCATGATCAAAATATGAAATATATGTAAAAAAAATTGAAATATTTTCTTTTGTTACGATAAAAAAATTTATTTTATGTTATTAACTCACCTAAGATTGGCTGAACTTATAGCATAAAATTATATGCTAGTACATGCTGTACCTGCACTACTGATCTGTTAAATTATTTCTTAATTTTAGATATATTTTTCATATTTTAAAGAGTTTGGGGGTTTCTCAGTCTCAGCCATCAATAGGTAGAATTGTTAAGAAGGTGTCTTACCATGTAGCTTCTAAGAGCAGAATCTATGTACATAAAGTTTCCATCAATTATTGAGTCAAGAGACATACAAAGGCAGTAAGTAAAATTTTAATGTTTGGAAATAATAACTTTTATGTTAGCTCATTATTCATTTTAATTATTTTAAGCAGTAAATATAGAACTGCAATATATATATAGTTTATATATATGTAAAGATAGAATTTATCATTTTTATATCATAAAGTGTTGTCTATTTTCATCCACAAAATTATTAAAATAAAATAATATTGTGTTAAAAAACATCTTACATGGATGTGTATAAATCAGAAGCTAGCTTTATTGAACAGGTATATTGATTGACTTATAACTTCATAATTATTTGTCAGTTTTTTCTCAAAAGAGGATTTGGCGGAATAGTTGATGCAATTGATTACACACATGTAAAAACAGAGAATCCTGGTGGACCTAATCAAGAAGTTTACAGAAATAGGAAAGGTGTTTTTTCCTTGAATTGCAAGGTTGTATGTGGTCCTGATCTTAAAATTATATTAGAAAATGTACACTGTACTTACAAATTTTGCAATAAAAAGAAAAATAGAAGGTATGGAGTTTGGTCATTTATGTTTAATCTTACTAATCATCCTATTAATCATTAAGTTTAATCCTATTTGATGACTCTGGATACCCACTTAGGGCATACCTCTTTACTCCATTTCTAAATCCCCAACACACGCAGAAGTTAGGTATAATTTAGCTCAGAGTGGAACAAGAATGGCCATTGAATGATGCTTTAGTGTATTAAAAAGACTCTTTGCCTGCCTTATAGACCAGAGATTGAGAACTAACATACAACTGTATCTATTATCACGTATTGTTTTGTTTTCCATAATTTTTGTATTGCACATAATAACATGTAGGAAATATGTGAAGATCAGTTAGTTATAGATGTGGAAATATTACCAGTGGTCAAAGAAAAAGGCAACACATTGTTGACAACTACGTTACTTAATTTGGACTTTCAGCTTTATTTACATATTTTAGAAAATTATATTTTATTGCTTTGTTATATTTTGGCTAGATACGTTGTTTTCTTATAAAATATCTCGCAACGTTTCTAAAAAGAAATTGATTGTCAAAACAATTTTTTAGTAGCTGAATAATTTTGTATCAATTAAATAAGTCTATATTTTTATACTATATTTCATATGCAGTTACTTAATTAATAGTCAAATATTATACTATATTAGATAGACATTTCATATCTATTATTTTATGTAACTGCTATTATACTCACATATTGAAGACACTATCTGAATAAATTATGTTTATTACCAATTGTAATTCCTTTTAGGTATATATGTAAAACTTGTTTATCTTGATTATTTTACAGGTTAAAATATAAAAATTATATTTGTCACATAAATTTTAAATGTTTTTGTATATTTGGGATATTAGAAAAATATAAACTTTCAAAATCTATTAAAAATATTCATTATTTTGTTCATAAATGCAAATATAAAAACAATATTATAACATGTTTGGAATAATAAAACAATTATTTAAATTATGAAGTAGCATATAAATATACCAACAAATGATTTAACAACAATACATAATTAAGAAACATATTTTTAAACCCCTTAAGCATGGTTATTTTTTTACAGCTAGAGTAATTTCTAATATAAAAATTCTTGTTATAATCTTAAATATATAAAGTGATTTCCTGAAATCTTTATTCAAATTTGACATTTACAATTACAATTACCCCCTATTATATTGACATTTCTTATAGGTAGGCAATAAAATAAAATAAAGTCCAGAAAAATGGCATTTATTGTTGGAACATATAGACAGATCAATTAAACATAATAAATTAAAATGTATACAATATGTCATCATATAGATAGTACCTAGAAAAATTAAGCACGTAAGAATATTTCATACACATAAAGGTACATAATAATTATAGCACTACATGTTTTAGAATATATAAAATAGTTACACATCATCCAAAAGTGAAGTGCCCCAGGGGGTGGCAAGGGGTCTAGAAACACACCCTCCATATTACTTACAATATTTTCCAACTCGTCCACTTAGGTACATTAAATTGTAATTATTATATGGAAATTAATGAAAACAGATCTTATTTTTTAACAACAAAAAAACAGTTGGTACTTTTAACATTATTTAATGTTATTTTCAATAAGATAGGTATTAAAAAATTTCAATATTGAAAACATTTTAGCAGACATCCTTCAAGACTATATTAGTCATTTAAAAGATCAATATATATCATCATTATCAAATGTTTATAATTAGCTTATATCAAAGTAACTCATACTAAAATTTAAATATTTAAAGATCGTGTTTCGTAAAGTTTACATTTTCAAAAAGTGTGTAAATCGTGACACTACACACATTATCTTAAATATGTCTTAGTGGGAATGTGGAGAGGTGTCTGAAAACTAAGTGAATATTCAGTTTTACTCATTCAAACCTATATATATGTGTGTCCTATGTGTAACCAGATATGTAAACTTCTAATAAAATTTCAAATGTGACTATGATTAAGAAAGAATGTAGATTGAAAAGAAAAATTTGTAGAAATTTGCAACGCACACCCAGACATTTTTCTTAAATTTACGGCATAAATATATAGTGACAGGTAAACATATAAATGGAACATTCATGGGTATAAATGGAGTTCAATCTCACGTTTAAAACTTGAAATTTTTCTAAACTCGAAGTTTGATGAAGACTGCACCTTAGGGAATCACTTCTTTTTTTCAATAAAGAAAGAGAAGAAAATTTACATTACAGGCACAATAGCGAATGGATTACATAAATCGAAAGCTAGGCCTCGTTTGTATTTGCGTACATACATAATAATGTATCTACATATTATGCATAGGTATATACCTATATGAAAACGAGTAAAGATGCACCTCTGTAAAACTTTTTGTAATCGATATAATGAAGGTAGATAGGTTGTATATATCGCTGTAGGTATAATTGTTAATATTTTTCTGCCTTTCATTTTAAATTTATTAGGAACACCCCGCCATAAAAATCGATCTCACAATCTTAATGTGACAACATATCTTAGGTTTTTATTTTTAAAATGCACGTACAGCTATTATTTTGCATGTGGATAGCAAGAGTAAGTTAGTTAAAAGGCAATGCTTCCATGCTAAAATAAACTCAATAAAAAATATGAATGAATCTCTCTCTCTTCTTCTAATAAACGAAAACTCTGATAAAGAAATTCATAGAACAATAAATTTAATAGCATTTAAGCTTTTGATAATATTCTTAACTGTACACTAAAGCGAAGTGAATAATAATATAACCTTATAGAATCAACTCATATTTATAATTATTTTGTTATATTCTAATATTATATATATATATATACATATATGCAGCCATACAATATGATTGATTATTATTTTTACTTTAAAATATAAAGTTAACTATATATATATATATGTGTTAAACAGTTGTTTTCCTTTTCTTCGTGTTTCATTTAAACTATAGGTTATTCGATCTAAATACCTACAATGTAAAATAACACTGGGAAGAATATTTAATTTGTTCACTTTTAAAATATCTTTGAATTGCAACTTAGTTAAGAAAACTGAGTTATGTAGTGAAGTAGTGAAGCGCATTGCAGTATTGAGATGCAAATTTTCAAACATTAAAAAAGAAATGGCGGTGCTACTCCATTATAGACTATAATACTGGCATTTTCAGTAGGTAATAAAACCTTTTCGTCTAAAGATATCATAATATGTATTAAGTAATTTACTATTATTTGCACTATTTCAACAATATACCTAACACAAATGTTATGCTTTCGAAATAATTCTGTTAATTACGTTTTCATTTCATTCATGTTTTACTTAATATTCAAGTGATACTTTATCTATAGATTAACAAAAATTTTCGTTATTTCTAGACTAGGGTAATTTGTGATAATAATACAAAAATTTCTAAAAAAAAAGAAGTTAAGATAGCATCAGTATAGCGTAGATATAGTTTTATCTATAGATTGAAAATTAAATTTGAACAAGAAATATTTTACTCACGTTTTTCATAAAATATTATTTCTGTCCTCAGAATATAAATATGATGGTCTATATTATTTCAGTGTTGAGTGATATTAATTTATACATTTCCGTTATATATAAATGAGTATATCATACAATAATTTTCTTAAGAATTGATTTTGTGATCAATACAATTTTTATAAAATACATGTAATAATTATTTGACTGGATTAAAGAAAGAAAATATTTATATATTTTAGAGAATAGTAACGTAAATTTAATTCTTTAATATTAGTAATAATAATACTTGTATATTTAATTGAATAGGAATCAATAGAGCATAATGCCAAGCAAGGTTTACATAGAAATAGAAGAATTAGTAATTTTAAATACAAACGAAGAAAAAGATGATATACATGATAACTACAATATAGTAGAGACAAGTTCAGTCAAAATAATGTACAAAGTTATTCGATATCAGTTTTGTTGACCAGAGTAATTGTATACGGGAAAAATGAGTTTCTGAAGCAAGCAGTATTAGATGACCATGTGGCTGGGTAGGATGGATTATATTGTCTAAAATGTGGTCGCGTCCTGTGGCTTTTGTGCGAAGTTTCTTGGAAGCAGTAGCTCGAGGTCTGGTAATGGTAAGTCGCTGCAGGGACAAAAGTATTCGTGGCAAATAAATCGGTGAGAGCGTTTTTGGATGGATACTTCGCTGTTCAGCATACCATTATTATTTTATTTTTAATAAACGTTGTTTACTAAATAATAATTTCACTATATACATAACAAATTAGCTATGTTTAATATGTTTATATATATATATTATAATTAAAAATTTGAATGATTATTATCAATTAAGAATTTTATAAATATAACTAAAATATATTTTTCTATGTTTCAGAGCCATTTGAAATATGTTGAAATTTTCGTTTATCCTGATTCTTATTTTCGTAATATAAAGATGACATTTACAAATTCCCGTAAGAGACTCTCTTTACACGGCATTTGTCCTTCAATTAAATCCAGTGCACACAAGCCTAGAAGTTTAGAACGCTAAAATGGTTACATGAAACAATGTATTTTGCTTATTCAAAGTAACTGCGAATGTCCAAGTTTTCATAAGTTTCAAAGATCAAACAAATTTGCAGCATTTAGAATATTTATTTATAGGATTTATAATAATTACACTTGAAATAATTAAAATGTTGCAGATAATTTTCAATTACAATAAATTTTTCTTTTTAATAATGTTGTATATTTTACAATAGATATATAATGATGAGATTTCCCTATACAAATGAATAAGTATACTATACCTAGGTACATTATAATGAGAATACGGTTAAAGTGTACATATTGATTAACTTGTGAATTAACAATTAACATGCTAAAGTAATTAAATTATGTTACTAATGACATTCAAGAAAATAAATAACGATTCAAACTATAATCATAAATGACTCAGACAACTAATTGTCTAAAAGTAAAAAAAATATAATACCTTCAATTTAGTGCTCACTTATAGAAAAAAATTCTAAAACAGTTTAAAAAACAAGTATCATCAATAGATCGAATTGGCAACTAGTACCTATATATAAAATATACAAATAATAATAATCAATAAATAAGAAAAATAAGGAGATTAAGGAGACATAAATGAATTCTATACTTAATAAAAATAGATAATAGGTACTCTTTCTAGGATCGTTTAAGCCTATCTAAAATACATAGAATATAATAAGCTTGTATTGTATGAGATAAAAACGTATAAATTAATATATGTAATAATTTAATCATACTCTAATACCTATAACTAGAATATATATATATATTTTTAAATTATGTCTCTTATTTTTATTCAACCTTACAGATAAAATTAATGAGTTATTTTAAAAGTCGAGATTTATATAAATGATGCATCTAGCTACATACTAATTCATTGATTAATGGAGAGGTAATCTTTATATATACAAAGGTAAATATTTATAAGAGCATGTAACACAATATATAAATGTAAACCATCCACACGCAACCAAGAGGAATTTCGTTCTTTTCTTCTTCGTCAAACTAACATAAATTGTTAACAATAAACTCTGCCAGTTCTGTTTATTCGTTTCTCTCTGAATTCCCTCATCCTTCCTTCCACCCCTCTATCCCTCTTCTCCCTCCTCTCATCTCCTCAGATCCCATCTCCAGAAATGAATTAGAACTCACTCCCTCCCCTCTCCTTGCAGCACATTATTGGTCGAGACAATGAGCGAAGTGCCCAGTACCTTTCTGCCGGTTACTCCCGATCGTCTTCTAATGCAGGGACAGGAATTAAACGAAACTATCCCGTTGTCCTGAAATAGATATACCTAAGTATACGGATCCGTTGGTGTTGTAGTGTAGTTGGATAGTGTTCTTATGGAATCTAGAGGGGAATCTTGTAAGAACCTTGACTTGGTTTCCTTCATAAATATTTCAACTCCGTCATAAAGTAAGAATTCGGAAAAGCAATAACTCGAGGAAAACAATCATAACTCACTGCTAACATTTTCTATTTATGTATAACACTAGCACACGTCATTTAACTTTTATTATCATTTTGACATCATTATAATAAACAGAAACTTGACTATCTGCATTCCAATTGATCCCACTCGTTGCAAATTTTTCGACTGAGTAGTGAACGCTCGCCTGATCTACTTCAATTTCCTCTTTGACGATTACAAAATTGTCAAGAGCTTCGTCAGTGGAAAAGGCAAAGAACACATCGCTCTTTTTTATTTACTTTGATTTTGTTTTTATCGAGAACTTAATACCTCTATCTCCGAACCTCCGAGTAGGTGCGGATATGTCACCGAGCTCTACTGACGTATCAGTTTGCATCATCTCCTGTCGTCACTATTGTCCTTCAGTTTACAAGTTCCACAACCTCCATCTACCACTGAAAACAGAAGCGATTTCTCTGATTCGGATCGAGAAAGGCCATCACTGAGCAGTTCTATCCCAGAGTCACTATGGCATGGGTCAAGTGCTGCTGTGAGACTAAATTTCAGATATTCATTGCAGTGATTACTGGCCTTGCTATAGTCATCACCATTTTTATCATTCTGGCCATGGGTGATGTGTTTCACAACTTGTGGTAAAATTCAATTTCTTACAGAAAATTATGTGGTGGGAATGCTTAAATCCCTTTATGTGTAAGTATCACTGGATTCCACATTGTTTATTCTAAAATAATGTACTCCACTCTTTAATTCTTATGTAAGCTTCATAAATAAATATATACAGAGTAAGTATCATGATTTTATATTTAAATATTTTTATATTAACGTATAATTGAACATATTTTCTCTTTGTAACAATATATGCACCCAATCTATAAAAGCATTCTGAAACTGAAAACCTACAATGTATATTACATAACAGGATATAATTTTATTCTAATTCTATGTCTAAAACTGTACCAGATATTATTATATATATATAGATATAGAAGATTTTCTTTCAATTAAGTCCAAAGTCTTCTCTGTCGATTGTGTGAGCAATTCGCCATTATCACTATGTGATCTATCCGATACTTTTCCGCTAATCATCCATGTAATATAACCCATTATGTATATGAAGGTACAACCACTCATGCCTAAATAATAAATATAGATATTTTTTATTATTGGTAACTGTGCCTATTATCTAAACAGTGAAAACAACACAATTTAACATGTACTTAATTTAATTAGTTCATATTTATTAATTTATTAATTTTTTGCTTTCTTTGAAACAATATTTTAATTTATTATATTGGATAATCCATTTTTAAACATACACATTTATATTTGGTATTGTCATGTAGTTGTAAAAAATGCATTATTTTAGTACATTATAGTTCTATTCTGTGTCAATAATTATTTCCTCACATTGGAAATATATAATATAATATATTGTTTCAATTATTTTCTAAATATACATATAGTTATGTCTATACATATATTTTCAATTGAAACTATCTAAAAACATAGTAGATAGTTGTTCTAAACATTCACGTGTAATTTTTTGTATTTTATTTTAATTTCGTGTATTATAAAATTTATAAGTCTAAAATATAAGTTCGACTTATACACATTAAAATATGCGTTATTATATACTATGATAGAGAGGTGACAAAATTGATTGAATTAAATATTTTTATTCCAATTATTTTTAGTTTTAATGTTTTAGCATGAATATATAGATTTTAATTTTTTGTAATAATTAATGGATAATAGTTACTTACTTAGGATAACTAACATTTAATACAAGACTAAACAACATTTATACATATGTACATGCTTTGAATTCATATTTAAATTTAATCTGGTTTATTCAATTGAGTATTACTTTAAACGCATACAATCGTAAAAGCTTTTATGAATGACCACATTTTGTAAAATATTTTATTGTGTTGATGTAGTTCTGTTTAATCAAATTATTAATATTTATATAGTTTATTTAGTATCACATTTGAAGGAGTTAAATATTATATTTCTCAAAGGATTTCTTTTCAAAACTGTAAGATATACCACAATACATGTAAATATATTATTATAAAATAAGAAAAGTTTAAACATAGTCCTTAAACGGTCGTAGGTAATACTTAATAATTTTAAGGGCAAAATATCTGTGGTTTTACATTTTATAATATTATGAGTAATGTTTAAAATTTATATATATTGGAAAAATATTACTGCAATTAAATTTAAAGTAAAAAATGGAAGTATTTAAAAATTTTTTAAAGCATTTCATTTCATTTATTTGTATATACTGTAATTGATATGAATACATATCAAAATAGTTTGCATAGTGATTTTAAAACATACGTACATGGATGTACAGTAATTTGGAGTTTTAAGTGTATTATTGGAGTTTATAAAAAATACAATTTTATGAAACGTAGATAATAACAAACAAATCAACACACATCAGATATGCCTTAAAAATTAAGCAGAATTAAATCTACAAAAGCACGTATAATCCAACAGATGATTGTGGCTTGTGGTATAGGAGAGTAAATAGAATATGTATTAGTGTGAAAGAGCCATTGAAGGACAACATGGTGAAGAATGTGATTTTGTGAGCTTTGAGGAAAAAATTGCTGGCCAGAAAATGACGACGGGTAGAGGAATCCTTAAAGGCTCCACTGTGCGATTCTGTTGGCGCGTTTGATATTAGCACTTAAGGAGTTGGAGAAATATCCAGGAAGGCAGACAATAACAGTACAGACATAGTCAATAATGGAGAGAATGAGGTCATAGTAAACAATAATAAAATGGTCATGGCTGGCTAAAGGTTTTAAGCCGTGTCAACAAAAGCAATTTTTTCGACTATCCGGTTCAACGAACTAGTTCGAAAGAAATGTGTATCTGTATGATAAGACTGGTTCGACGAACTAAATATAATTGTTTTCTCATTAGTTAGTAATTTTATATTGTCATGTACCCTAATTTTAACTTAACCCTCCTATTGCGCACTTATTTTGCAAGAACATGTAGCGCACATAGAGGCACTGTGCCTCGGGTTATTTTCTGCACCTAAAAGTTAAAAAATGTAGACAGAAACACAACATATCTATTGAAATACATTGCAAGAAATCATCTCTTACATAAATCCAAAGAATAAATCAATTGAAATACATTACAAGAAATCACCACTTGCATAAATCCAAAAAATCACTTTTAAGGTCAAATCAATTATCAGTCACTGCACAAAATTTCTCTGGTGGAATCATCTCTTACATAAATCCAAAGAATAAATCTATTGAAATACATTACAAGAAATCATCACTTACATAAATCCAAAGAATCATTTTAAAGGTCTAATCAATAAGCATGTAATCTGTAATAGTTAATTCTCTGGATGCATAAAAAACTACATAATATTCACATTCATTTCTTGTATTATCTGTGTTTGCTACATTGGTGTGTCTCCTGTATTTTCAAAGCAGATATGGGCCTCTATTGCCATTGTATGCACTAGTGTTGTGTATCTAGCAGCCCATCACATTTGCCTAATTATATAAACCGTATGAGAATTTATCTATTAATGTAGTGTTCCCTGCGATGTAGAAGACATACTCCTTCTCACTAGTATTCCACTGTATATTTAGTACTAACTAGTAGTAGTGTATATAGTTTACAGCCTGTTGTAGCTTGTAATGTATATAACATGCGGAATAATACATATATAGCCTGTTGTAGTAATTACCCGTTTAGTGGAGTTCATCTTTTGAAATCAGCAGTTATTATGTGGTTACACTCAGCCAATAAGCAGCTGAGTTTTGCCGAGCCAAATGAAAATATTAAACACATCGAACTAGTTCGTCGAACCAGTTCGATGGTGTAGACTTGACGGGTATTTTGGCATGACAAACCTGTTCGTCAAAAATAATTATTGCTCATGTAGGCACGGCTTAAGTCACTAAATTGTTAAAGGTACAATAAATTCTAATTAATTAATTTTTAATTGCAACGAGAAGAAATCCTAAAATTCCTGGCATTGGCCGACCGTTCACGACCCGGAAATACACCCGCCAGAAAATAGACAGAGAGAGAGAGAAAAGACATTTCATAGATATGAAGATTTCACTTTAGATCTGACAAAAGTATAACTATCATTAAGTAACTTTCCCCTACTAACGTTGATACTACGAATATATCAACACAATAATATTGTGCTCGAAAACAATTGCACCTAACTTGAACTTTTAGGGTATCTATCTATTAACATTTTTGAATGTGGTCACTTTCAATAATAAAATATGTATTATTATCATTATTATTAAAACAACATATTATACATCGTTGCAGAAACGAAAGTCAAGAAACGGGTTCAATGACAAACCGTTTAAATAATGTTGAAATAAATAGTTTAGTCAAGAGGCACTAAGAATTATATGTTATAATACTGGCTATTGAAACTCAATATCAAATAGATTAATATGTACGATATTTAAATTCTATAGTTTACAAAATTAAGAGATACAATTTCAGAAAAAAATAATGGCTATAGTACATTTTATAGACTCATGGAAACGCGTATGAATATATTATACTTAGCATTTTCAATAAGCCAATTATATCAACTAGTAAAATTAATACACTTAAGACTTTAGACAATGATTTTGTAAATTTTTTATCTATTCTTTTTGTGAACTTTCAAATTTGCATGTATCGCGTGTATATATTTATTTGTATTGTATAACGTTTTCATAGACAGCATTATAACATAATTATTGACGCCTTTTCTATATCAACTTCATCAATGGTTGAACTAGTTGTCTTAACATTATTTTAACGCTTTGTCTTTGAACTCGTTTTTTTTAATTCATGCGATGCGTTGTCGTTTTTTATTTCATTACTATTTTTCGGCACAAATTACTTTTATAGAAATGAAAATGAAAGGATACCATATTGCAGAAATTAAAAGTTTGTTACATTCACTCGTTGTTAATAGTTGAGCTTCAAATATTGGCAATGATAAGCTATGTCGTAATATTTATTCATTTAAACTTCTGATTTATAATTACATTTTCACAAGTTTATTTACTTAATAAATAAGTTCGATTATGGGTAAATGTGTAGATTTTATGCATTCAAACTTAGTTATACTACACTTCTCTCACACTATACTAGTTTTACTTTATGTTATACACATCACATTTTCTTATTTTAGAATGTAATATATTATAATAAATGAAGAATGTATTCAATATATCAATCATATATTTGTTAAATACTTCCAACGTATTGAACAAACTTAAATATATGTATATTCTATCACATTTAAACTTATCTTTATTAAAATGGATAGAATAAAATGTTAGTATGTAAAGAGATTAGTACATCATAAGAGTTATCCTATATCATAAAAAAATTATAGAAATAAACGTCAAATTGTTAGCTCTTTCAAATAACAATATCTGACTTAATTTAAATATCTTTTTAATGTTACAACTAAATTAGTTCTGCCATAATGATACTTTTATGTTATAAATATAAAACCTAACATATAAGTAAAATGATTCTTATATAAGACAGCATTATAAATTAATTTTATTTCTTCTGAATAATTTGACAAATTGTAAAAAATGTAGACAAAGGCAAATGAGTAAAGGAGGACATTTTTTAAAGAGTTTAATATATTTAACGCTTATTTCAATTTTTTGAATATGAGCTAAAATAAGTTATGCTTTTGTTGGCTAATATAATAACTGTAATATAGCTGTACAAATTGAGGTAAATTAACTGTAAATACTACAAATACAAAATGATAAGTAGAATAGTAAATTTATTATAAACTACAAGCAAATAAATTTGTTGCATTAAATATATAAATAAAGTTAAAAAATTGATATATTTCGCAGAAACATCATGATAACATATTAAGTAGAGATTATTAATAACATATAATCTTACATGTAGGATTATTTATTGCGACAATTTTATTAATTGTACAATAAAATCACCATAATTTGACTTTACCTTTGACTTTTGCTTTTATCTTTTGCCTTTTGACTTCCGTTTTCTTTATACAGTTATGTGTTGCCTTTCTAAAGATATCTTAGATTTTGATATTAGACATATCATTATTTGATGTTTTGCTTTATAATGTCATAATGTTTCCCCAACAAACATCAATATTCTTAAACTCTGTTTGGTAAAAGCGCCCTATATCTTGCATAAATTTCGTTATTAATTTAACCAGAAGAACAAATACGACAACATATTTTCATATAAAAATTATCAAGGTTTATTATTATGTTCTGTACTAAAATTGTGTAATTCAGTGATAATGTGTAGCCTCGCACGAATTTGAATAATATTATATATATACTCTACCAAACCATACCATTTTTAGTCTATGTGCATGAAAATATGTTTCAAATATAGTGTATATATGTATACCCACACACACATACATATAAAATAATGCCATATCATTTTGGAATTATTTGGATTCATTTTTAGCTTAGTCTTGTCAGATATCTAAACTGAATTTGTTTATATTCTGACAGGTAATGTGGGATAATATGTATATTTAGCCATTAAAAGATAGTGTAATTAACAGTATCAGATTTTTATATTTCAATTCCATGTTTAAACGTGTTTTTGTATGTTTTAAAGCCAATAATACTACAATAGTGAATAGAATAAAAAATATCTAAAAAATGAAAACAATTTATAATGTAAATGCGAATTTGTTTGCAGATAACAATTACAATTTTACACAGAATTCACGGAATAAATAACTATAGTGGTGACGCACCCAATATGTCTTGGAAATAACAATGGACTGATGTATGTAGTAGACTTTTTATGTCGCTAAATTAATCGCGTACATTAAGTGGAATTGAGTACAGCTATTTATCTACTTATTGTTATAAAATGTATATATACATTTATTTATTATACATTATATATTTATCTTTATATTTAGTATACAAGTAAGAATGATAGTTTAAATAATACACATGTATTATTGTTCTCTTTGTAAATGTATTGTTAAATTTGTTCAGTATCAAACTTTGTTTGTCAGGCATGTAATTTAAGTTAAAAACGTTACATATAAAATTTGCATAAATAATTAAATTGGGATAATTTATAAATAGTTGAGAAATTACACAAGCTAAATATGGAAATATTTGAGATGAATAGTTGAGAAATTACACAAGCTAAATATGGAAATAGTTGCAGATGATAAACATTATAATTTTAATTAACGCGAGTCGTAACTATATTGTAATATGTTATTTTTAGAAACAATACACTTAAAAAATAACAATCATATTAAAATATGTTATTTTTAAAAATAAAACTTAAAACATAAGCCTAAGTAATTAATCCTAATATTTTGTACTAAAACTAGAAATCATGCTTAATAAATGTTGTCCAATCTATTGACACTTTATATTTTTTATGTGCATGATGAAAATATTAGTCTGATATATTGTGGGACATACATTATACTTTCTCATAAAGGCTATGTGAGTTATAAATAACATAAAATTATAGTGATCGAAGAAGTATATAAGTAACATTAAGCAATTAAAACTGCATGCAAGGGTGGTTTGTGCAACATAATTGAATTAGTTAGACTATAAAATGCTGCAGTCAAGATAGCTTTGAATTGATAGTTTAAAGATAGCAGTCAAGGTAAGGTAGCTTCTTGTCGATGTCACGTAAAGAATTCGGAGAAAATATAGTGAGGTTGACCGTGCTCCCGAAATCAAGTCATTATTGTAGAATTTTTTCATTGAAAGATGTGTTTTTTCTATCATTCTCATAATACTTATTTTTATATATACACATATGGAAAACTTAAAATATGATGAAACGGTAAAAATGGCGGATAACTTTTGAGTGAAATATCTCTTTACTTTTTATAAATTCCAAAAGCAAAGAAATTGAAAAATGCAAGTTTTGTACATTTTTGTTTAGTATTAGGGGACATATATGTAAATGTATATAAAATGTTGTTAACACAATCACAAAAATATTTTACAATAAAACAACTGAAGCTAATTATTAAAAAATTAAACTAGTTAACTGATTTTTTTTCATAAATCAATTTATAGTATTCCCCATGATGTTGTCAATCGTGCTTTTTGTGCAGGTTCGTTAATAATTGGTTCTTCAATATTTCTATGTTTAACAATAATGGATGACTTTATCAACCGGTATAAGTAAGTCAGTCAGTAAGTTTAAGTAGTGGCTTTTTGTTCATCAACCGGTAAGTACATATAATTAACAAAAGCAACAATAATGGCTACCGATAAGTCAAGTCGTAACTTCTACAATGTAAATACTTACTTAGCGATTACCGCCGCTTAAGTAGTCAATTTTCATAGTATTAAGAAGGTATAAAACAGACACACTCGTTTTCATAGCAAACTTTTGCAACAATGGATGCCATCGACGACTTGTTGGACATAGACGTAATGGTAGTAGATTTTTTATGAAAAGGAAAAATCCTCTGGAATATTATGCTAACCATGAATTTAAAAGACTCGATACAGGTTAACAAAAGTTATATTTACACTATACTAGTCGACGAAATCGTCAACTACATTCACATTAGTGAAAAACATGGGGACTGACAACAGAGGGGAAAATGTGTATTACCTTGAGATTTTTTGCCACCAACAGCATTCAGTCCTGTATTGATGACTTTGTACGAGTTAGTCCTGCTACCGTTAGCAACGCCATTCTTGAGATCACCGACCTGCCAATTGCTCGAAAAATGGATTAGATGGTTCGAACCACTAATTACTGTATCTGCCAATTTTGATCAATTATACGCTGGTTTTCCTAGCGTGATAGGCCGCAACAATTGCACCCTCGGGAAAAAACTTCAGCCTCAAGACGACAATATGGATGACCTTATTAACTGGAAGAACGTCCATTCTATTGAGGTTCAAACCGTGTGCGACGTGGTTAGTTACGGATTGTTTACATCGTCTCCCGATGGCCTGGCTCAGTGCATGATACTCGCATTTTCGATAACTATTTGTTAAAGCACAAACTCGAAACTGGTCAATTAGACGGCTTTATTCTGGCAGACAACGGCTATTCTCGTAAGAAATATATTTTGACACCAGTTTTGCGATTAAACAGGAACCTCAATTGAAACCACAGGTACAATTGTCCGTACCCATGTCTTCTTAGAAAGGTGCATTGATGTATTAAAATGTTGTAAGAAATTACTTTTTAAGATATAAATGCATATTTTATTTCTAAGAAGTATTAAAAAACGCTATATTCATCCAACGGTGATTTGTATTTTAATACAACAAAAGCATTTACACATAGATACTGGCATATACCTATAATAGTGTGAACATTCAAATTAATATTGTTGTTATATACATGAATTAAAAGTTCCGATAAAATACAAATTCACACTTTTTTTTTCCTAATCATCAAAATCTTGGACCAATCGCAGATAGCTTTGTCCGGTGCTCTGAGAGCAGCTTCCGTCTACTCCGTCAATTATATTCTCCATTTTATTAAGGATATTCATGCATTTTTTATGCTCAATGCGCTTCATTTTAAGGCATTCTAGTAAATAATCGGCCCTAATATTCTTGGACAACACTTTCTGCCTTTTCATTAGAGGAGAGCTGAGATTATTCACTGGCTTAGGCACCGATGGCTACGGGTTGGCTGACTGCACCGATGGCTGCGGGTTGGCTGACTGCACCGATGGCTGCGGGTTGGCTGACTGCAAAGTCATTGGCGAGTGGTTCTTATCTTCAAACGTAAAATAATGCCAATTAATTATTTCGAATATTTACTATGCTTAGTAACATATAAATTGCCTTGCTCGTGCAACAACATATGAGAATCGTTAACTCTCATGATTGGATCAAGTGCGCCACTTGGGAGCAGTTTGATCACGACTTTCGTTATAGCGCCCAGTTTAGAGTCGTTTGGCCACCTCCCGTCAATATATGGCTGATTATTTGAGTGTTAATATACTTTTTTGGTTCTTACCTTCAGGTTTCGTTAAAGGGTGATAAGCTGCTTGGCGTTTCGGAGATAAATGTTCTGACCGTTGTATAAATCTGTCATTTGTTCCCCAATTTTCCTTTTTTCGAAATGTGGCTGTGTCATATTTTTTTCATTCAATAAGAAAAATATCATTTGATTATTTCCAAAAATTTAGGTCTGTCATCATCAGTAACAATTTTAGTATGGGGAACTTGCATCATGACAAATGAAAAGTACTACTAGCAATGGCCAACATTAAAACAAGAATGTTGCTTTGATTAACGAATACACCTACCTACAATAAATATAGCAGTTCGCAAACAAATTATGTAGGTCATGGGTGACCTACATTTCGACACAAAAGTATCCATTGAATAGTTACGCACCGGTTAATGAATGTAAGCGACACGTAGACGCTGAGTAAGCTTATAGTTGCATCGCAACAACCCACTGCCTAACTTTCTTACCGACTGACTTACTTACGGGTTGATAAAGGTACCTACCCAATATTGTATTTTTCAATGATGAGTATAGTTGAAATACCAATAGATGTGAAGTGGTTGTTTGTTCAACAGCAACATGATAATCAGAAGAAGACGAATTTGTTAATTTTTCCCTTAAGCTCTAAAAATATTTATCTCCTTGATTTCTCTAATATATCATTCGACACTCTGGAATTCAGTGATAAGCATACGCGGACAACGTAATAATAGAAAGTATAATATAAATTCAATGTATTAAAACAATTGCGTTGTCCTCGTAAGCATAATATCCTATAAGAAGAATCTGATTGTTCTCTCAATCGTGATTACTGTGACTAATGCAGTGGTTAGTGTAGATTTTAGAAAAATATAACTATTTTGTTAATTTTTCATGATATCTACCAGGATAGCTTTTTCAAAAATAGCTTGATGCGACAGTGCATTTGTTTTCATAACATTTGGAAAAAGTGGCATATTTGAATTGGGATTACAAATATATATTTTGTATAATTCAAAAGCTTTTACTGGGTATTCAGTATGTTTTTCAATTTTACACATTATGGTTTGTTTTGGACCGCAATTCTCTTTAACTTTTCCGCAATTCCTCTTTAAGAAAAGCTCTTTTATTTTTAGACAACATGACCACGTTTAGATAAATATATTTGGCGCCAGAATCATCCACATTTATTTAAATTGATGGAAATACTTTGCAGATTTTCTGAAACTTTAAACTTAAGGTCAAAAAGTAAATGGCCTTACATAGTTCATCATTTTGAAGGGATTTTATAACTTTCCAATCGAAATTCTTTATTATTTTTACCGTATCATCTTTCGTAATAGCTTCGTAAGTTTGTGTTTCTTTTGATTACTTTGGTGGTATTTCCCAACTATTGATTTAAATACATCATTAGCTTTTCGAAATTATCTACTTATATTATAAATATTCACAGTACTTAAAAATTTCAGAAAAAATGATAGCCAAAAAAGAATGTCAAGTTAGTGAGCTCCTCAAAAGTAAAAGGTAAAATGAAATTAATGATATGTAGTGCAGCCATTGAAGAAATTCAATATTAGTTATAATTAATTATTAATTATGTTTAAATTAAGAAAAACAGATATAAGCCGAAGCTACGAAATAGATGTTATATTTTAACCCAAATGTTCCCTGTTATAAGACAGCCTCGTCAGGGGTATATCTGACAAACCTCTGAGAGAGAGCATATTAAATGCACCGCAGCATTTAACAATATAATTATTAAATTATATAAAAGTTAAATGGAAATACATCAATACAGTAATTATTAAAACTTCATATAATATTTATCAATAAATGATTAGTATAATATTAAATTAATTAGTTTTACAAAAGTTAAAGCAACAATCATTGATGATAATTCAAATATATACAAGAAGAAAATCTAGAAAAACAATACAATCAGTAGTGATTTCACTAGCTACCATTCTTCCCGTGTTTCGATATGAGTGAAAATTAATTATCTGAAAAGAGGTCTCATATTATATAATGCCGATTGGAATGTACCGTTTCTGCCAATGGCATAATTTACAATTAACACACACGAAATCCCAATTGTCTAACATTCAATGATTAACAGAAAAATAAATATCAAGTTTCAGCTATATATTACTGAATAATATTTATTAAAACGTTATATGCTTTATACCTATGCAACAAAATCTGAGAA
Organism: Invenusta paracnida; assembly: GCA_036023295.1. Classification (NCBI taxonomy): domain Eukaryota; kingdom Metazoa; phylum Platyhelminthes; order Proseriata; family Coelogynoporidae; genus Invenusta; species Invenusta paracnida. Next base: position 20,466 of record JAYRBW010085960.1, read on the forward strand.
TATAATAAATCAAATAAATTTTAAAAGAAACCAAACTTATTACATAATAAAAGGATTTCATCTAGAACACATTTGTACTTTGTTAGGTGAATTTGAAATAGTGGTATACATTTTCATCGCATAAAATATTAATCTAACTACATATATTGAAGAATTTACACTTGTTGTATATGAAAACTTAATTCATATGATGGTAATATACACTAAGTTAAATAAAGTTATATTAATACCTTTATGCAAATTGTACAAGACATAGAAAACTAATAATGATCACCTTTAAAGAGTAATTAACTGGGATTTTCTAAAAGAGTTAACACATTTTACACTTATTTCAATAATTTTATGATTAAACATAAATACATTTTGCAAAATATTTTATAAAATACTTTTTGCTTTTACTTAATATCACTATTTTTTCATTATAACATTACAGTCAGTTACGGTATAAGCCCACCATAAACGAATTCATATATAAAGTGGAAATATTTGGGTCACATCCAAATACCCATGTGATGCTAAATAATAACTGCGTATTTAGTGAGATGAATACAACTTGAAAACGATATAAAAAGCAAGTTTTGTGATCCATAGAATAAATTCACAATGTTTATAATATAACGAGATAGAAGTTTAAATAAATATTTCAAACTTAATCATGGACTTCAAATACAATAAGTAAAGGCAGGACTTGACTGCTGTTGTCCATGCTTGTTGTTCTGTACAAGTTAAGACAATTCTATTCAATACTATATATACTATTTAATTAATATAACACAGGGATGCCTATTATTTAGAAGTACATTATCATTTTCAAAGCAGGAGTATCGTTTGTTTCGAATACGTTTACTTAACAGCGCTACATTACTTTATTTGTATTGTATTTGTATTCAGCGCCATTATGAGTATATACATATACATATATAATATATTATATATTATATTTAGTTTAATTTTGTTAAGTTATACATTCATTATGTATTGAAAATAACGCCACTGTATTTAATAAAGAAGTTAAATACGAGTAGGTACAGTATTCTTCTTCATTTAGCAATGAAGTATTTCATAGAATAATATAAATTAAAAACTAATTAATTATTGTTATGTCTTACATTTATTTCAAACAACAGATAAATTTTTTTTTAAATTGAGGTAAATATAATTATAAAGAACGCAATACACAACAACTAATTATTGACGTGCATTGAATAGAGGTAGAAAAATAAATACCCAGCTCTTAAATAAACACTCAAGGATGATATGAGCAAATTAATAATTTCCATATTTATAAGTCACATATTACTACAAGATCATGAGACTGAATATCTACTACTGATTCCTAGGATCAGCAAGCCGGGACCTAGTATATAGTTCGATTTTATTAAAGAGAAAAAATTCCAATTTAAACATATAATGTATACATCAAATTTCCAGGTTACCGTATAATACTTGTAAACTATAGTCTAATTGGTCTGTTAGGAATCACTATCATTTATAAGCAATGTGTGACATAATAAACCTGTTTAAACTGGAAACTTTTTATCTTTACTCAAGTCGAATTATCCACCCAAAGCTAACAAAAAAATGTACCCACACGACTAAATTTATATATTTGTTAAATATAATATATATTTCGAACATACTGTCCCTAATATATAATAATATTATGTACAGAGATATAAGAAAAGATTGAGTTTAATTATAACCAGAGGACCTATAGCAAATGGACAAGTGATTGCTTATTCATCAGTTATTGATGGCACATAGGTTGAACCGAGAGACCATCTTCGTGACAACATTCAAGGGTTGCAAACACAGCTAAAACTTTATAGTCATCTATCTAATACAGAAGTGTCAACGGAACTACCAAAGACACTGCGCCATATATTTTAATCTTCATCAGAGCTGCAACCTACATTTAAATCAAAAGATATCTACTTGGCAAAGATTGTTGCT
>JAYRBW010085971.1:0-22416 GCA_036023295.1 Invenusta paracnida
TGATGTTAATAAATTAATGTATACATATATATTGTTAAATATGGACAAAACGGCGATTTTTTTTGGGTACCCCTATAGTTTACCTAAATATACTATAATAGATTAATAAGGTTAACACTTTGTATGATTGACAATTTTTACTGGGTTTCACATTGCTGCTGTTTATATGTTGATAATTGTATGATTATACATTTTATTTGACTATATAATCTTTTTCACTTGAATTGATGTTACTATAATTTGGTGTGGATAAAGTTATTTAAAATTGCAATCATGCACTCGATTTGGCCAACTCGCTTCAAATAGATTGATTCGAACAGCATTGTTTATAAAAAAATTTTATTATTTAAATTGATATTATAAACAATAAGCATATGTTTTCTTATAGTTAAAGTTTATATTTACTTAATATTTTTAAAAATGTTACTTGGAATATTTTTATGATGCTTCGTTACTTGAACTTTAGCGGTAAATAATCTAAATCTGTGTCCATTTGGATTACAAAAAAAAGTGTTATGTAGTGTTAATTTATTTGAAATAATACGGCATATTATTTTTTAAAGTTTGAATCATATATAGAAGAATTTTCTTATTGTAATGTAATGTATAAATTTATACACTTGATCTCTATGTATCTATTTATTTAAGATCTTTAAGATGTATATTTAAGATAAAATATACTCCTTGTTTACTTTATTATAAAATATGCTACATTTTAACCCTTTCACTTGTCAGCTGGAAGAATATATCTGTAACGTGTGCAAACGGGGAGATCAGGAAGCCTTGCTTCTTATCTGCGACAGTCCCGATTGCCAGGAATGCTATCATACATTCTGTTTACTTCCTCCTTTAAACACGGTCCCAAAAGAACAATGGACTTGTCCTCCATGTGTTGTTAAAACTTGCAGTAAACCACCAGAGGAGTTTGGCTTTCAAGAATCGCCCAATGTCTACACTTTGACTGAATTTGGGCAACGAGCAAATCAGTTCAAATCTACGTATTTTAACAAATCGACATTCGTAAGTTTTATTTTAACAAATACTTCAATTCTGTACCTAATTGTAAATATATTTGGTCTTTTTTGCATGATTTTTTGTATAACTTAGTGTAACTTTAGTACAATAAATTTATTTATTTGCAATAAATAACAAGGTAGGATTGACAGCAAATAAAAATGTTTATATGTTACAGTATTGCTACACTTTATTTTGCAGCTTTATATTATAAATATTTACTACTTAGATAGTTGTATTTTATTATTTAAGCATGATAAGAATATAACTTTCTGAGATAAAGTAATTCATAGTAATTTTAATATTAACATTACTATTCAACACTGTTATAATAACATTAAATTATATATTAATCTAAAAGGTAATATCAAGTTTCGATTCTTATTAATTTGCTAGTTTAATATTATTCAGTGAATTTGCAATTTCTCTAAATTAGTAAAATTATGTTTTAAAAGTTTAAAATGCTTTATAATAATGTTTTGCTTTAAAACAACTTATAACTTGAATAATTGTTTACTAATTGCACAAATTAACAGTTTTTGCTTTGTGTAAAGTCGAATATGATTTGAATCTATTACTGTATTGTATATAATATAACTCATATATTAAATGTTTTTTTAGTTATATTGGATTTTCTTATGATCAAAATGAAGTTCATAAATGTATGTTTTTCTTTCACAGAGTGTTTCTTGTACTGAAGTTGAACACGAATTTTGGCGCATACTTCAAGCTTTTAATGATGATGTTGTGGTGGAGTATGGAGCTGATATTCACTCGAGCAAAACAGGATCTGGTTTCCCAACAGAAGAAGCACTTGCTAAGTGGAAGGCAAGGCAAGGTAAAATAGATGTTGCCCGCAAGTACTCCACTAGTCCGTGGAATCTCAACGTACTTCCCATTCTTAAAAAGTAAGTTAGTTTGGGGATTTTTTGAGGCCATATATGGCGTTTTGTCTATTATATGGGACTAATTTTATTTATAATTGTTGCTATTTAGGTCGATGCTTCGGTATATAAAGGCTAACATTAGTGGTATGAAAGTTCCATGGTGCTACGTTGGAATGTCTTTCTCAAGCTTTTGTTGGCATATTGAGGACCATTGGAGTTACTCGATCAATTACATGCACTGGTATGGTTAAGTACTTATTGCATAGTTAAGTAAATATCACTATAATATTATATTAGTAAACATTTTATGCAATTGTTCGTTTTTCAAATGAATATGCACATTTTTCAATAATACACAAATTAATACAGTCTGGAATAAACTCTATAATATAGCCTGAATTTTGAAGCCTTGGTTGTATATTTTAATCATTTTGTGACAGTGTTAAAAATTAAAATCCCACAAAAAACGCTACTTTTCTAGATTTTGTATCTAGTATAAAATATAACATTTTGAAAATATACCAAGTGATATACTTAGTAGCAGAATATTAAAAATCATTGTCTTTATTTTTTTTATTACTTACAAATTATTCAACTGATTACGTGAAAATTGATATATATGCAATATTTTTATATTTATATCTCTGTATGTATTATTATTATTTATATTTGAAAGGGATGCTTATATCCGAATTACATTAAATTCAGGGGTGCTTAATTTCGAATTTTTTCGCCGATTTACTATGGCATTTACTAAAAATACAATTAATATAAATATATTATATCTAATGTGTATTATATTATTTACCACAAAAAATATATTAAAATGATTATTCCACTAGTTACTAGACAATAATTGATATATCTATTGTTATATTTTTTATTAATGTTTTCAAGGGATGCTTATATTTTATTTTAAATCTGAATTAATAATAATATTATTTATTTGTCATACTATTGTTGATATATTCAAAAACGTTTCTAAAAATGTCTTAGAAACACCCGCATTATTATTTTAATATATTATATAATTGAATAAATCTAAAATATCCTCTTTACATCTGCACGCAGGGGTGAGCCTAAAACTTGGTACGGTGTGTCTGGATTAGAAGCAGACAAATTTGAAGCTGCGATGAGGCGGGAAGCTCCAGAGCTCTTTGAGCACGCTCCCGATCTTCTGCACCACATCACCACAATTATGAATCCCAACATCCTCCAAAAGGAGGGAGTCAATGTTGTGCGCACAGATCAACATGCTGGAGAGTTTGTCATCACCTTTCCGCGTGCATATCATGCTGGATTTAATCAGGGCTTCAATTTTGCCGAAGCTGTCAACTTCTGTCCTGCAGACTGGGTACGGAAAACTTAATTTAATAATCTGTTATTGGAATCACAGAGATGATTGTGAATTGACTATGCACGCAAAAACAAGTTTTAAATTAGTATATATTTCTAGTATATAATTTAGTGTTCTTTGATGTCATTTTTCAATGTAGTAATTTGAAATTTTTTTAACAGTTATCTAGATTTATACGATTGTTAGCATTATTATATCAATTTATTATTCTTTAGATTTGTGTAATGATATACTTTATCGTTAAACATACATATATTTTGTTGTATCAAATTATTCTGTTATTAGTAATATGATATTTATTATTATTATTTTGGTTTCCCAAAAAAAAGAATCTAACAATGACACATTGTATACTTTGTATTTTGTATCTTAACAGTCCCCATTAACATTGTTTTTTAGTATATTTTATTACTTTTATTTAAATTTGATATTTGTTACTTTTTGCCACTCTAGTTACCGATGGGTCGCGCGTGTATTATGCACTATGCTGATCTTCACCGACCTTGCGTCTTCTCTCACGAAGAACTCTTGTGTACCATGGCTGAATGTGCCAAGGAGGAAGGCATTGATGCACTGGATGTCAACACTCGCAACAAAGTGCAAGAAGAACTGACTGTCGTCGCTGAATATGAGAAAAAGTATCGCTCTGAGCTTCTTCAACTTGGCCTTTGCCGCACAGAGCTAGTCCGCTTTGAAGACTTGAATGATGATGACCGGATTTGTGATATTTGTCAAACTACATGCTATGTTTCCGCTCTGACTTGTTCCTGTCCGAGATCAGAAGATGACGAAGTAAAAGAGAAGGAGCGCATGGTTTGCCTAAAGCACATTCACAAGCTGTGCACTTGCAGCTGGTCCAACCGAATTCTTAAGTACCGCTATACACCGGGAGATCTAAACCGAATGGTGGAGGTACTGCGTGAACAGTTGGCCAGCTACTATTCATGGGAGACAAATATCCTGTCTATTTTACAAACGACTGAGCGCCATCATATTCTAACGCCTGACAAAAAGATCAAGAAGGAGGCGGCTTCTCCTGAAGCTGATGTGAAAACAGACTATGCTGATGCAAAGGTTTGATTTTCATTCTCTTGTTTCATTTAGATTGAAAAGATAATTTTGTATTTGAATTAATATTGATGTACTTTCGTTTGATGTTAACTCTTACTAATGGTAATAATATTATAATTGTTTGCAATTTTCTATAAGTATATTCGATAGAAAAAGAACCAAGTGAACCAATTAGGTAGAAGTATATTAAAAACCACTATTTTATTTGATTGCTAGTTTGTTTTAGGTAATTGTTTTCATATCTAAATTAGTTTTGCTTAATGTTTTGTTGACATAATTATATTCAATATTTTTAAATTTCAGAATTATTTAGTTTTATTGATGCATATTATGATGAGTTAAACAAATAGTTTTTTATATACGAAAATAGCATTAACATTATTTTTTTTAATACTTGTATTGACACATTATGCGGAATCCATAATATGTATTCTTTAAAGCATAAATTTCTAGGTTTCGTATAATTTTGTTGTTATTGCTTATTTTCCTATTGTTGATAATTCTTCAGGCACAGCTGGTGCTCGGTAGTGAGGCTAAATTTGACGTGACACCCATTTATCGAGAACTAGAAAGCCTTCTAGAGCAAGCTGATCGTTTGAATGAACTCTGTTGCAGAATTTTGAGCTTTCTTCGTGGGAAGGAACCGACTGCATCTGTTGTGGATGCTCGTGATCTCCCTTTGGTGGTTGGAGAGCAGGCAACAATTATTGCTCCGAAACTGATTCCTTTAGATAGGTAAACTTTAGATTGATTCCATTTATGTAATTCCATTTGTAGTTTTTGTAATAATTTATTTAAAAAATTATAGGATGCCTCAAAATAGACATACATTGGTAAATTTGCATAGATTGAATATTGCGGGTAGAACGTTTAAACGCAAATATGTGTAGTAATGCATAATTTTACTGCAAAAGATTTGTCTAAATTTTTGTGTTTTCTTTTTTGTGTCTACATAGTTTAAAGTCTGTTATTGTTTCTACATTTAACATTACTATTTTGGCTTAATTATAGCTAAATTTATACTTAAATGTGTATAACTTATAGGTATACTTATATTAATACTAAATATTTAGTTATGTAATGCAGAATTTATTTTTTACATAATTATTAAGCAGACCGTAAATTATCGCAATTAACTATAGAATTTACTCAAAACACATTAATTTTGCACAAACACATTGATAACATTTTTGTATACTGTTTAAAATAAATAATCTTATAATAATTTAACAAAATCGGTAATGAACTTATTATGATGCGTATGATTCAGTATTATTATTACATGCATCTGCATATAATTATACCATTAATATACTAGTAGTATGGTCGCTAGCATCCTCCATCTACAAGGAACAAAGTACCAACATTGACCCCCTTATAATTGTAGATAATGGTGTCAAACCTTCCGAAACGAACGTCTGCCAGTGTTTGGAGGGATGGTTTGGACTCCATTGGCATTTTAAAATTTCCTCTGTTAAAAAATAGGAATATTTTTACAATTTAAACGCAACATTCTAAAATTCTTATTTTTAATACAAATAATACATTATATGTAAGTTATATTATTTTAAACATATATCTATTGTTTTTATCTTAAAATCAAAATTAAACACACATATCATGTCACTACGTTTCCAGATGCTTTTGGATATTAGTACAGGTTAATTTTGGCAACAATATTAAAAACATCTGGAAACGTGAAACATGATATGTGTTTAATTTTGATTTTAAGATAAAAACAATAGATATATGTTTGTTTAAAATCACATGCAACATAACTTTTAAAAAGGTTATAAATACTTAGCTTATATTATATTAAAAATAAGAATTTTAGAAAATTGAGCTTAAATTGTAAAAAATATTCCTATTCTTTAATACGATAAACTTTAAAGTGCCACTGGTGTCCAAACCAACCCTCCAAACACTGGCAGACGTCCATTTCGAAAGGTTTGACACTAGGGTGGTCAATCTTTGTACCTCATTCCTTGTAGCTGCGGGACTAGGTTTTCCCATTCAAATTTGAATGATAAAGCAAGCAAATCTGAAAAAGAATTCTTAGAATCTAAAAATGTTCAATTCGTGTTTTTGAAATTAAATTTAGGTACTTCGTATGGCAGACGAACGGGTTCAAAACTAAATTCACTCTAATAAAGGCGAAATTTAGTCATGTTATACATATATGTTACTTAATTTCACATATAACTAATATATATATATATATAATATATGTAGTTAATTTTGAAATGTATGTATTTAAAGTTGACATATATGTAGTTAATTTACACATATATGTTGCTAATTGCACTTAATATTATGTAGTTATTTTACACACATATATGTTGCTAATTGCACTTAATATTATGTAGTTATTTTACACATACATATATATGTTGCTAATTGCACTTAATATAATATGTAGTTATTTTACACATACATATATATGTTGCTAATTGCACTTAATATAATATGTAGTTATTTTACACAGGTATATGTGCCTAAAGTTACATATATATGTAGTTAATTTGTGCATTTATGTATGTGTCTAAAGTTATATTATATATGTAGTTAATTTCTACATGTATGTATTTAAATGTAACATATCTTGCTAATTGAGTGAATTTTAGTCATTTTATACATATATGTCACATTTAACGACATACATGTACAATTAGTAACATATGTAACTTTATGCACTTATATATGCAAATTAACTACATATATGTAATTTTAGACACATACACGTGCAAATTAACTACATATACATATGTAACTTTAGACACACATTTGTGCAAATCTACCACGTATTTGTGTGTTTAGTTACATATATGTAATAGATTTGCACAAATATGTGTCTAGAGTTAACTTGTCAAAATTAACGACATAATATGTGAAATTAGGTAATATATATGTATAAAAAGACTGAATTTCGCCATTATTAGAGTGAATTTCATTTTGAACCCTTTCGTCTGCCCTAACTTCATTCTACGTTAGTAATTCAAGTCCACAAACTTATCATTTAATTAATGTGATGCAAATACGAATTTAGGGAATTCAAGTTCGTTTTATTTCATTCAAATTGGACATTTGAAGTAGTACCATAGATGTTGATTTGTTTTCTTCTCTGTCTTCTCCAACCTAAATGTACAATCTTAACCACAGTTATAATAGACAGTTTCAACTCTTATTGATTTCATATACCTGCTTCGAGCTGTAATTGATCGTATACAAAAATCGTTTTATTTTAATAAATGTCATATAAATGGGTAGGGGGAAAAGTAGTATTATATATTTTTATTAAATTTATTTTAAGAACGAATATATATATTCATTCAATTTTAACAAACGTAAGTTGTTTCTGAAATATAATTTAATGTATGTATTTTTAAAACTGTTTTACAACATAAACTGCTTAACTGCTATCAAGTATTAAAACAATATTTTGCAAAAGCTTTTGGATAGCTGAATAGTAGTATCAATACGGAATCAATAAGAGTCGAAGCTCTGTATGTATAGTATACTCTATGGTCTAAACGACATTCATTTAGTCTGTGGGCCAGAACAATTTTTGGTGCTTATTCAAAAAATGGAGGACACGTGTTATACATCGATAGAAAGCTGTTGATGTCTAGATTCTAAAAAATGTGATAGACATCACCATTTGGTAGCTAGAACATCTTCTGTACCTTTTGACCCAATTTTCACGAAAATGCATATTTAAAAAATGTGTTGTCTATTTTTCATTATAAAATGTTGCATATAATATTGTCTATCTAAGTGGTTTTCTTCATAATGCAAGCATTTTAATGTACATTGGCTAAATTATTTAGTAACCAGAAGTTTATAATAGTTCCGAAACCATTTTAAAGCTAAAATAGGCTTGGGAACTGCTATTCATGTGATATGTAGGTAAAAAGTTATTTTCATGATTTATATATCAAATCTTGCTTGTAATATACAACAATTTATTATGAAAATTAAGTCAAAAACTCAGAAAATCTTCCTATTTTTTAATATTGGAAATCAGAAAATTTTTATATTTTATTCCAGCTAGCAAATGGTGATGTCTTTCAAATTTTGGAATCTAGACATTCATAGCTTTTTAACGATGTGTCTAACGCTTCCTTCCTTTTTTTGATACTGGCAACCCTTTTTTGGCTTTTTCGGCAACCCTATAAACTTATTATATTATACGGTAGATAATCGCGGGAGGCAAACTAACTTAAATGCAGATTATTTTGAATCACCGGCTACCAATAGGACTGTATGAGCATACCGTTTTAATTGTGTTTGCTTTCCAAGTTTAAAATAAGCACAAACCACTGAATGGCGTAGATTGTTTATCTATGTACTAGATTCAAAATTATCCGATATCTATGAGTAGTACCATAGATATCCGATAATTGTTAATTTTATTCCAGGAAGAAAATAAATCAATATCTTTAGGTAGTTCAATTTTGACAAATATTGGTGTCGCCAATACTGTTATGAATATTACCTGTTCATTTTTGAACCTTTAAATCATATATTATAGATTACAAATTATAATGCGTACTAGAATACAATTTCAAGTAAATTGGCATGTAATTAATATTTATATACATAGTTTAAAAAATATATTAGAGTGTATTGGGTATAGGATTATATTGAAGTTCCTTTAATTAAATTGCTATATTAGCCTAGTTTTGACAGTTTGCTAATATTCTACTTATAAAATGAGCAAATTTCGATAAAAAGATAGTATTTGCTTTTATGTATATATAAAGTAAATTATTTACAGATTTATACTATAATATTTATACATGTCATTGGAACTATTGATAATGACAGAGTAATGTTGTATATTATAGTTTATATTAATATTTCGGCATATTTTAGGCAATATTCTTAAGGGCCAATAATATGATTATCAATATCTGTCAAAAGAATGGTATTTATTTCTAGTTGGAGACAAATGCTCGCCTCCGTCAACTTATTAATAGTTATTATACACATGTATATACAACACAAGCTGAATCGCATGGCGACAACTTTACTTCAAGGAACCCGTGAATCCCGAATGGCTGAGCTAATAGCAGTATCTTTCTCGCAACAACATCAACAATTTTATTTCTATATTTTTGAAATCTCCGTTTTAATTATTACCTACTTTTTGTACAGATGCCACTGCATTTGAACCAACTACCAATAAAATTTAGAATATCTATATTGAAATCTATTAACTTTTAATTACCTATTTTATACATACCTAATTCTCAATATCTGTTATCTGTTATCTGACATATATTATTATATTATGACATAATTTTGTATAATATTGAAAATCATTTGACCATGTATCACTTTTTTTATTGTAACACTCATTACTAATAATATGTAGTACATCTACATGTATTATATCTTTGGAATTGTTTCTCGTGAGTTCAATGTTTACTATTCTGATCATGGTTGACTCCGTTTTGTACAGATTGACACCCAATGACATCGAAGCCCTGGTGGATCGTATTCGAAACTTCCCTCTGACCAGTGTAGGGGAACCAGCGGTCGAAGAGCTATCTAAATTTGTCGCTCGTCTCTCCAGTTGGCGAGAGGAAGCGCTCGGTGCCTTGGCTGAAGCTGTTGTAAAGGACTGCGACAAGGTAGAGGCGCTCTGTCTAGAAGCGGTTAACTTTAATCTCCATCTTCCGGAAATGGAGCCCCTCGCCAAAGTAAGCCTGCTTAGAATAAATAATATAGATCTGTATATCTAGAAGCAAAGCAAACCTGATTATCTTCGCTTATGTAATAAATAAGGACAGTCGCCAATCAAAAGTCAGTAATTACTCAGGAAAAATATATTAGTTACTGCTTTTCTATTGATATATTTGTGTGTGATGTGGGATTTCCTATATTTTAAATTATAATGAAATCTAATCGATAGTTTAAATTAAATATTTATAACATGAAATTTAAAAATATATACTTGGTTAAAAAAAATTAATTGCAATATTTTTAATTAGCTGCAGTTACTTAAAACAGATTTTCCTGTCGTTGTATTATTGAAAAATCATCACCATTGGTTTGTGGTTTCTATAATTGCTCATATTTCTGCGTTACATATGATTAAAAGTGCTGCTTAACTTACATTTTATACTTACTAATAAGTAGATATGTGATATTTGGTTCAATGACTTTTTAATTATAACATTTATTTAAAATTAAATTTAGTAGGTACGCTCTAATTCATATTCACAAATTGAAAAATTTGGAGCCTATATAATATTAGGATTGGAATACATTACAGGACAATATCATTATAGAAAGTATGTATGTATATAGCAGTAAATAGGTATATCAGCTGTGTATAAGATGTTTAAGTATACAGTTATATAATATTCGAACAATAATAACCGAAACGTTAGGATATTAAAAACATTTAGCTGTTTTCAAAGAAAGTTTACATTTTTATTCTCTTGCTTTAGATCGGTCGTGGTCTCAGTTGGTGCAACCAAGCAAACAACCTCTTTCCTGATCTGCGCAGTCTCGACGACGAAGAGAACATACGACGCAGTAGACGCGCTCTGAAACGCGCTCCTTTGAGCAAGTCTGAGTCCTGCGCTGCTGCCTCCTTGGAAACGGTCAAACCCGAGCCTGAAACAACTGTGAAGTCAGCGGATCCACCGACCGAAGCAGTTAAACGACATCTTCCTTCCATCAAGACACTGCAGCAGTTGATATTAGGTGGTAAAGAGGTTGCTAAGGGTCTGGCTGAAGAAGACTCCCGCTTACATGCAATTCTGGCCAAGGTCCACTCCAGACTCGGCGTTTTGCACACTAAAATGACTCGGGCGGACAAAGTGCGCTCTGAGATCAGAAGCATGTTGGATGACAAGTTAGTTGATTAAAATATTATATTAAAATGGATATTGATATTTTCGATAGCAGATGATGTAGTTAATTATTTTCTCTGGTAAATACATATGTGTTAACACGAAATATTGATGACATTGAATGTCGTATAACACTCCTGAAATCAATATCATAATAAAGTTCTTTTAATTGTAAAAATCGTTGTATTACGTACGTTTTAAACAATTTCTACGATTAATGGTGGGTTATTATTCTTTGTATTTACGAATAAGGTAACAAGTTTACAATGATAGTTTTAAAATGGTGTTTTTTTTTCATTATTTTATAATGTAATAATGCACATTTTCATAATTTACAGTTTTGTTAAAATAACAAATGAAAAAAAGAGAAATTATTAAATATAATATTCATATTTAAGTTTATTATTGTGTAATATTTTGTTTGCATATTCAAAACTATTTTCTATTTTATTCTATAGGCAATTTGATTACGATGACCTTGTATCAGTCTCAGCAGAATGTCAATCTCTAGGTATGCATATTGGCGAACTTTCTCGTCTAAAGCAGCTATGCTGGTCACAATGGAGCTCTGAAGCCGCTGCTTTGAAGTATTGTCACAATGAGGATATGCCGCAAGTGTTTTCGTTAACATGGGTAAGTTTTGGAGCTGTATGGGATTCTTTCTGTTTGTATTTGTATTTCGAAACAATAGAAAATGTGCTTAAAACGACACGTATTATTATTTTTTAACGTATTGTAATAATTATTTTGAAATTTAGTTGTCACTTATTTAAGATTAAAAAACCATACTTTGAAATAGTTGATATCAGATTTTAAAAAGTTTATTCTTGTATGCTTATACTCAATATTCTTTAAATTATGTAATATAAGTGACTGCTGTTGTTGTTAATTAATTTATTAAATCAGGATATATTTAGTTTAATTTATGTAAATAACGCGAATATATAGAAATCATTTTACAAGAAGTGAAGTGTATAATATGTATAATAATGTATATATATATATATCTGTAATTAGATAATTATCTTATTATTTTTTCGACTAATGACATTTGAAATCTAAATCTATTTGAAATTTTTATATCATAATATTGCCTTTTCGAATGCATTTTCTAGCCTTTGCTTTGCATTTATCTCCGGTATGTTTTTCTGGCACTATGGCACTAATATAAAATTACTATGCAGTTAATAAATAATTACTGTATTAATATATTATAATATTTGTATTACTATTATAAATATCTGTAAATACAGATGTTATAATTTTACTTTAATTTGTTACATTAGAATTATCTTGTTTCTGTTCATTGTTTTCAGTTTGAAAAAGTATTTAACCTTGGTGTTCAGCTCTGTAATGAGAATTTGATGAAAGTTGCTTGTCGAAAAGAAGATTCGGATAATCTCAAGTATACTCACGATATGGTCCGTCTAGCGCACAAATTAAGAAGCAAAGTAGCCGCTTCTTTTCTTTTGGATGTAGCTACTGACCCTCTTGGTGCTGCGGCTGATACCAGACTTCTACAGGTACATATTTATGCTATTAAATAAATAAATAACTTACATTTACGGTTCTCACCAAACATTTCACCTGGTACATGGAATACTTAAATATTAGTATTATAAATTTATACTTTTATATCAGAAAATGTGATTGTAACTATTTTTATAACAGAAATTATAATATAAGATATATGTTTAAAACCATAATAAATTATAAGGAAATGCAAAGCTGTCTTCTTGCTTTATTATTGTAGAGGCGTTATGATATTGCTAACTAAATTTTTACTTTGAAAAGAAATGTTTGTTTTAATGTGTTTATCGTAATCATTTTAGGTTTTACTTCCTCGAGTTTTCGGAAATGAAACCTCTACAAAGAATCTGTTTTCTCAGTTCATAGAAGCAGTTGATAACGTTAACGATGCATCTATAGACGACAGTAAGATTAAGTCTGTTGACGTAAGTCTTCGTTTCATACGTGATTGTTCATTTATTATGATATAATATTAAAAGGTTCATTATAATTTAAATGTTTCGTTCTACTTTTATGAATAATTATGTTTAATTATATCGTTAACATTAGAAACGTATAGTCTTTGATATTATTGAATTATAACAAGTTATCAAAATTATTATTATGTTCATTGTTTATTAAACAATATTTTGACTATTTAGCCAACTAATTATTTTTTAAGTATTAAAATTTAGCTTTTTGTGAATATAATACTGTGTTAATTAATATTCATATAAAAATTGATTAGTAAATTTATATCAATCTCTGTAGACTTTGTACCAAAAATGTGTTGAAGCTGAAAAGCGAAGTTTTATGGACCAACGATCTCAAATGAGTCCACCGTCTTCTGCTAAGAAGTCAACAACATGTATCCTTTGCTGGGGTGTTGTCCAGGAAAAATCAGATTCAACTCCGCTATGTGTGCCTCTCTGTAGGCGAACACGGCGTCCTAATCTGTCCACATTAATGACACTTAACACCCGTTTGAGCCAGCTTCCACTGAGGACGTATGAAGCAGCAGCACTTCAGAGACTTACCAAGCGTGTACTTTTGTGGCTGGTGAGTATAAAATTGCTTGCTTAACTTAGTCATTTCGATATTTTTTTATTTAATACTTAAGCATAAATGATAGTCGAATGTGAGCATTTCACGTCTACATCTACATATTAGCATTAATTTAAATTATCAGTATTTTCCTTACTAAAGGAGCGATTATAAATAGAATATAATGTGTAAAAATATCATAAAATCAAATATTATAAGAAATGTAATTATATTCGTTAAATTATTTTTTGCACACGGGATTTTTAAATTTTAAATAACGATGATTGAATTTATCATTTTCGGGAACATCATTAAATTATATTTTTATTAATAATTTAAAAAATCCAAGGAATTTCTATACAAAGTATCATGAATAAATCTTTTTTATTTCTAAAGAGTTTTTAATCAAACGCTATCATAATATTTCTTAAATTTTCTTTTATTAAAAGTTTTACAAAATCTTCAAAAGATATTGATATTCTTTTTGTATAGATTTAATATATATGAGTGTTTTTTAAACCTATATTACAGGATGAGTTAGAAAACGTTGTTCGACAACATCCAAAGAGTCTATGGGGCATTATACGGCAAATGGATCTGGTTCCTGCTCCAATCATTGAGGCGTGTTCTCTAGTCACCAATTTAGAAGAAACGCCTGAGACTACGGACTGTCCTCTTAAAGAGAAATATGGTTGTGCTGTCGAAGATAGTTTAGGAAAGTTACTTCAAGAGGGTTGGCTATTAGAGGTTGACATTTCTGAATATCTGGGTTTTATTGATCGTTTACTCGAATTGTTAAACCACGAAGAAATTATTTCAGAATCTTCTGACAAAAATTCACCATTGCCAGCCGGAAAATCCACAACACTACCTGAAAAAGTGAACTTTAGTTCTGATCCCACCAGGGACGCCTCGCTTGCCTTTAAAATTGTGCCAGTTTCCAGTGACACCACCGTTCCGATGAATTCCCGTGATTCCTATAGTGGCTCTCACATTTCCGGAGATGAGTTGATCTACACAAATGATACACCTGCTGTTACTAATAATTATGTGTGTGAAGTGCTAAACGAAGATAAATCGGATATCGGAAATACTTCTATTGATTGTATTTCTATTAATACTTCTATATCTGACATAGAAATTATCTCAATAGAATAAGAAGGTCTGTCCGCTAAAATGTCTAACTAACATGACTCTGAAGTACATTCGTAGGTGAATAATATGAGCTTCTATGCGTTAGAACAGTTTATGCATACTTAGGTGATAAAATTGTGATTCTACTAAAATTGTATTTGTTCTTGTTATGATAGTTTTGTACTGCATATAGTGTATATGTATTATTACCAAAATGCTTTATATTATGAAACGCGTATAGTTTTCGTATATATTATGTATACATACATATAATATGTACTTTATTTTCTTTGGTTTTTAGATATGTGCGTTAAATTTTACTGTATATTTCAAATAATATTTCATATGTAGAATTAGTTGTATTTTCTGCAACTACATTCATTAGCATCTGATTCCTGTCATTTGTTTTCACTGTATATAGATATATTATGTCTCATTCAACTTTTTATACTATCCGGATGACGGCTGAATCTGCTTACTTTAATAATACAATGTATTTCTGATCTTAAATTTTCAATTAAGCACAATCTTCAGCATATTTTCTACATTAATTTTTTTACGTTGAAACAATTAGTTTCAAAATATGTACAGTATCATATTTAGTTATGACAAACACTTTCTGCCATTATGATGTTTACTTTGGTCATAAATCAATGACTAAGTCATTGAGTCATAAATTTTCTTTGATGTGTTCTTAAACCGGTATATTGTTTCTGTGAAAATAGTAAAGTGTGATATGCATCCATATCTTGTATATAAATATATAGTTTCATTAAATATCTTATGTGCGTCACATTTGTAGCTTTTTAAACTTTAGCAGAATGCTGTAATTTTGTGTATATTTTATATCCTATCAGTAATAAATTTGGTAATTGCGTGCATTTAATTACAGTTAACTACAATTGAAACTAGTTTCTTTTTTTTTCAATATTAAGTGGGGTTTTTAATGTTTAAATTAATACATATGATATATCATTAGTAATATGCCATTTTAGTTATTTTATTGGATAATTATCTGTATTATTAAAATTATCCATTTTGAACGTATTAATTACTTTATATAACCTGAAATATGTTATTGAAGGAAACTAAACATTCTGGAAATGTTATGTCACGTTAAAATATAAAAGATCTATCACTATCTCACATGAAGCTAAATATGGATGCAGTTTTGTTGAAGATAAATATATAATTAATTTTTCTATAAAATCTGTATAGGTAAGTTATAATATTACAATAATAAATACTAGAAAAATATCAAAAACAATTTAGAACAGATTAATTCACTTCCACAAAGCTTTTACGTTATAATTTGAAACGAGTAGTCATTGATAAAAGCATTATATGCAGATACCTACAATATATTATAGATACATTTACACTAGGGTGAAACGATTCGAGGAATATTGTTACATATATGTATTTATAATATGCATTCTTAGTCTATTTTGTTTAATTATCATGGCAATCATTAATATGTGTTCCAGGGACAACTAAAATACCTCCCTAGTTCTCCTTATAGTGTTCAAAATTATCGGTTATTTTAACAATATAGATAGGTAGGTACATGTCTTCAATGGAATAACAGAAATACAAATGGGAAATTACTTTAACCAACTAGGAAATTATTCATTTGCAAATCAATATTTCATATGTATTATATATATTGTTATTTTTGCAACCACAGCAAAGTTATAATGCGTTTAGTTATAACTTTAAGATTACTAGAAATATCAGGAAACGTTTGAGTGAGGCTAGACCAAAATATTAAACTTCCTTTCATAATTTTTTTATCTCGTTTTATGTATACCTAAAATGCAATCACAAAAGTCAGACTACTAAAAAAATACAAAAAAAATATAATTGTATAAAACTATATAAGTGCCGATCATGAGGGATCAACAATTTTTAAATGCATATTCGATACATGTATATGCTACATTTTAAATAATGATATTTTATGTTTCTAAATGTACACTTTTAGAAACATAATTAATTATCATTATTATAATTATGAACTTGACGATTTTACTGGTATCACTGCTATATTTATGAGCTTGACGATTTTGCTGTTATCATCATTATATTCATAAAATTGACATTCAGGAGAAATACTCCACCAATTAATATTGTTGTTATTTTCATCATAATATAATCTTGTCATATGTTATAAATGTCGTTATTATAGAGGGAATTAGTTTGGGTCTAGTAAAGAGCCCCATTCATTACGTGGTAAAAATAAGTTTAAGGGTTTATAAGTAGGTACCGTGTGGAGAACGATTTAATATAGAAAATAGGCACGTCTTATATCAAATAATTTTTTTTAAATCCATACATTAATGAACATTATCATTATAATAATAAACATTATAACAATATAAACATTAATAATCCATTAAAATAACTTAAGTCGTGGGGGATTCTTGACCAGCCTGTACTTTTAGTGTGCTTTTTCTATAGGCATATTCAATACTAAAACAATTTTATGTTAATTTATTATATATCATAGATATCCCAGCAAAATATAAGATCGCATTTAATTTTTTTATAATATAATTGTATGATTAATGTAATAGAAAATAATCATTTTTTTTATATTATTTGGTCATAGTCAGGTTAGGAGGCAATTTTAGTATTTAAATTAAATAATTTTTCTTTATAGGTACGTCTATGAAGGTAGTGTACCCATGTTAGTTAGGTAGATACACGAAATATGTTCTGTTTTGTCATGTACATATATATTATATGATAAGCATTAAATCACATGCGACATAATGATTTACATATAAATTAATATAATTTTTATAATTCGCTTTTATATTAGGATGGGTATAACAGCATAGAGTAGGGATTAACAGATCATAAATCTATAGGAAGAATGTGTATTATATATAGGCAATTTAAAATGTTCCTATCAAAGTCGTCATTTATTGTATTTTTCAATGCTTTAAAGTTTGGTTAAGGTAAGCAGTTAATAGAAATATTACATATCAATACGCCTAGCACAGCTACAAATTCCTACTGAGGACCATATTTTTCAAAGTCAAACCCTTGGAAAGGTCACTCTTTCATTCAGTAAGGAAACCTTTCACAAGGATTGCTTAAAATGTCGATTTTGTTCATATTTACAGTCGATCATTACCAAATCAGGAAAAATGGCAGCTTACGGTTTCTCAAATACACTGTCGATTTAGACGATTATTTAGAAATAGAGATATTTATGTATGGTGTACTACCATAGATATGGATTATATTTTATGGACTCTACCTAGATAGACAATCTATGCCTCAGCGTGGTTGGTGCGTAGTTTAACTGCGCGAGTAAAAAAATGCTATATATAGATCTAATACAGTGTAAAAGATACATGACTTATAAAGCACTGATATAAAAAGTAAAACTATAGAAATGTGCGTCTGAATTAGAGCTACAATAATATGTAATTTATAGAAGTATAGCTTAAATAATAATAATTTTTTTCTGATAGCGAAATAACTAGTTTTGCCTACATTTAAGTCGTATGAATACGAAAGAGAAGATCAAAGTCATATCCTCTTCTCTCTTTCATTCATCGGCGTGACTTTCTAAGGCTTAAATGTAGGCAAAATTAGTTATTTTCGCTATCGGAAAATTTTTTTATTAATTAAGCTATACTCCTATAAATTACATATTATTGTAGCTCTAATTCAGGCGCACATTTCCATACTTTTACTTCTTATATCAGGGCTTTATATCATGTACATTTGATTGTCTAAAAATTTATATTTTATACTGTATAAGATCTAAATCTAAAAATTCTTGCCTCGCACAAGCGTGTCTGACTCATTATTGATGCAACCAAAATCTACTATAGAATTAAGCCAGATGGTTCATCTAGGTAGAGAGAGAAAGAAGGCTATTTATATCTATGGGTTTATGGGTACTACGGTATTGACATTTTTGTTTTTCGTGTCTATTTTTTAAGAGCGCAAATAAATATTAATTTGATTTATCTTTAAAAGTTCTTACAAATTTTGATGCTTTAGGGAAGTTTATCTTATATATTTTTACTTTGTATAAATTAGTTATATTTTGAACATATGTGAATTTAATGTTTAATTATAACCCAGTATAAATATGAATAGTTAATTATACAATATTAAAATCTATTTAATTTTAGTTAATACGTACTTTATTGCTCCCTGCAATTCTGATTATATAATTAATGTGTTATTCTTCTTACTAGTGATCGAATTTCACGGTGAACGATTTTCACCCTACACCAAGTCCAATTCAAAGTATATTTTATGTTGATTATTTTTTCAAAATCAAAGGCATTATATAAAAAACACAATATCTTAGTTTAAACGTTATTTATATATTATGTTTTGACTAATTGGAATAATTATTTTTTTAAAACATGATTTACTGATGTCTAAACTAAGTTTTATATTTAGCCTACAAAGTTGACTTTCATATCAATCAAATGCTTATATTGAATTTTAGGAATACAAATTCTTTCCGAATTTAAATTAATTCATTCCTTAAAAAGTTAGGACATCATATTTATGCCTATGGAGGACGTTGCTATTGCCATTGTACGTTTCCAGACAATGAAAAATTATTTGCACGTACGTTCACCCAAGAACAAAATTATTTGCACATATGTTCACCCAAGAACAAAATTATTTGCACATACAGTTCCTGAATCAATATTGGAGGGCTCCTTGTATGATCAAGACAACTCGTAACTGTACTTGTACCAAGCAAGCTGCAAAATTTGTAAGGCAAGTTGTAGATTTCCTGGCCCAGGACCTGGGATTCCTTAGATTTGTCAGAGGTGTTATATTGCCGGGTATATATTGCCAAAACCTTTTGCCACTGCACTGTTATGAACAGCTGAGCATCATACTGGAGAATTGTAGTGAATGAGCTTGCCAGTGGCAGTGGAAGTGAATGGTTGATAAGAGATTTGACAGCTTCTGGTGGTACAATTCAACATGATTACAGATTAGTTGTGGTCAGACCCCAGTTTGGTACATCCTCTCTGTAACACTCAGCCCACAATTCTGGCTTGCCCCACCAATTCGTCTCAAAGTAGGATACACTCTCTTGATTGAGAATATCTTTCATAGAAGCCATGATCATATCATATTCTTCAACAGATTTGCAGTACCTCTGCTTCTTGAATAAATCTAATACACTGCTGGCCATACTCTTATTTGGTATCTGCTTGACAAGTGCTCTTTTGACAGCATGCATACAGTGAAATGCACAAAGACTGACTGCAGCATTAGCATATACAGTAGTTAATGCATTGATCTCTGCAAAATCTTTGTCTACCAGAATCAGATATGTGCTGTCACTGATATAACTAGTAACAAAATGACCAAGCACCTTTGATATTGCATCTTGAGTTTCACTTAGTTGTTAAGAAGACATGGAATACTGGACAGCCCCAACCATGTCCATCAACAATGCGAATGTTAAGCAGTGGCATTAGTGTACTGTTTGTCTTGTATGTGCAGTCAATAAGTAACACCTCTGGATGACTGTCTGCTAGCTGCTTTTGCTGTCTAGTTTGGAAGGTTGTGTATTTTAGTACATCATTCTCATTGATACCAAGATGGTAAGAACCACCATCCTCTGTGAGTTTTTCGAGGCCAACTTTAAAATCTGACATTTGTAGTATATTAGCCTTTGCTTTTAGATTATAGACCATTTTGATCGGTATCAATTTATTTGCTCTCTATTCAAGAATAAATTGAATTTCCTTTGGTTGGGCAGTTTTTATTGATAACATGTTGCTAGTAGCAGCATCCAAGACTATTCTGCAATTTTCAGGATATTGATTGTAGGCTTCTTGACATGGTGCATGATTCATATGCACCAACTCTAACTGTGTTATCAAATATATTGATTTTTTTTGTCTAGAGCTAGGTGTATCTTTACAGGACAATTGCATTTGAAAGATCTAAAAAGGATAAAATACAAATGATACAAAGCAGAGGTATGGTTGAGTAAATTTTATTTTGTGGTAAATCACTATGCCGGAACTATATCACCTTCCATAAAAATAATGATTTTATATACATTTACATATATAATACATTTGTATATGTCAAAGACACTTTCTAAAATTTTCCACAGAGCCTAGAAATTATACAAATAAAAACAGTTGCATCAGAATGCTAGAATGCAAAGTAAAATGCAGGTGTAAAATTATTGTGAAAAATGCCTAATTGGTTAAGCCTAATGTTTTTTTTAGTCTTAATTATAGTCTTAATATTTTATTTATATCTGCATATTTAATTTATAATTTAGTATGTCGTTTTAATGTAATGTAAACATTCTTTTATCACATCAATGTTAATAAAAAGCAAAGTTAAGCCTAAACATCTTGGTTTCAATAGGTTCAAATGTCAGAGAGAGCTAGTTATAAATAAATACATTTTTATTGTAAACAAATTACCTTTGGTTTGGTCATTCACCTTTACTTTTTGAATCCCGCACTTTTCCTTGTTTACATGTGTATGACAACATATACATATGGAAATTTCACTTTACAATCATCATCATTTTTCCTATTGTCACTTATCACAAATATACATTTATTTTCTTCTTGATAATTGTCAAAGGTATTCACAAAATCTTCAAAAGAATAACATTTTTCGTCTTTAGCTAGCAACATATTGAAACACGAAGAATTAAAAAAAGTGACTAAAATTTAACAAACACTCTTTCAAACAAATTATATTTACATTTATTTAAATGTATATAATATGTAAGATTTTATTTATAATTTATTTAACGTAAAAATCTTTGTAAACATTTCAAAAAATATAATTATAACATCAAAACTACATAAAAATATATTTTAATATATGTACAAATAATTTTTGAAAGTTGGGAAACGTACATGCGAATAATATGGATACACTAGACACATATGTGCAAATAGACAACTTCGATTTATGGATTACTTAATAGTATTAAGTATAGTAATAATTAAATAATTCAGTCAAACCCTGGACCAGGGCCTGGTTTTATGCCAGCCTTAATTCCAGTGAAAAGTGGCAGTTATTTGGATTTGGGGTTGGTGGATAATGGGGGGTTCTATTTTAGGTTTTAAATTTATGTATGTATACTAGATAAATACTATATAGTATATACACTATTGTGCAAAAGTTTTGGAATGATTAAGAATTGGTATTTACTTATTTATTGTTCCACTTATTAATCAATATAAGCTAAGTACGCTTGTATAGAGCTGCATAGAAATGCAGCAAACAACCTGAAAATGATAACTCTAATTTCATTGGCTAATTGGCTGAAAATGATTATTCTAATTTTATTGGCTAATTGGCTTTCTTGGTCAGAGAGAATTTGTCTGACCTTAACTGTATAGTTATTAAAATTCATTAAATTGAAATCTAATTACAGCTAGATTCAGTCACTATTTTTAGCATGAAAAATCTGCTTGTTGTCGGTTGTGCTATTGGGATGCTAGAATGTTGGAAGTCACTGTCTTTTGTCGCAAGAAGGCTTAATATAGGG
>JAYRBW010085982.1:0-22414 GCA_036023295.1 Invenusta paracnida
ACAACATGTGTTGCTGCATTCGATATCGATTGAGAGGCCATCAGCAATGTCTGTCGGGCTCTTAATACAGCAAGTAAGCGGATTCATCATTACCACAC
This sequence comes from Invenusta paracnida, assembly GCA_036023295.1. Classification (NCBI taxonomy): domain Eukaryota; kingdom Metazoa; phylum Platyhelminthes; order Proseriata; family Coelogynoporidae; genus Invenusta; species Invenusta paracnida. The sequence goes on from JAYRBW010085982.1 coordinate 99, forward strand.
GAGCTTATCAGAGCGCTTGTTTATAATGCATCATAGTTAGCTGTAGGTCTTAAGAGGTGTCCACTCCGCTTTGGGTCCCTAATATCAACCGTATCCTGCTCATCACTAGAGTAGGTTAATTTTCGCGCACTCAAAGGCATGCTGGTGGCTTGAATTGGCGCCAGTCAGATGGTGATAGCGTTCTGCTCTTATTAATGAGGGCAGCATAGTGTATTAAATCAAGGATGAAGATATTATCAAGTGGGCGATCAGCCAGTATAACTTTTCCTTCAGAGTTCCATGTGATTTCATTTGCCACTAGTTTATTGAGAATAATTGTCGCTCGAGTATGTATCTGAACTGGGAACTTGTCAATACTCCGCTGGATTATTGATAGAGATAGGGCTGGTTGCGAGGAGGAGGAGTAAAATGGGAGACAGGAAGCGTTGACTCTTTGTTCATTTGTTTTCTTTCTTCATGCAGAGTATGGGCATAGAGCTTTTGTAGACTGATCAATAGGTAGGTTATGACTATCGTCCATGGCACTCCTCTTCATGGAACGCTTAAAATCTGCCTTATTTATTATTATCATAAGAGGTTAGGCTTCAGCGGTAGGGACCATATCACTCTAATAGTTTTTTCCCTCCAAATCCAACACCGCTTGATACGGCTTCTGCGAGTGTGACCTTTCCTGCTTAAAGCGAGTAAAGGGGGAAGGAGAGGAAAGACGCATCTCTTTTGTATACCTCTAAGTGTTTTTCTAATGCGACGCACCCCTCCGGCTTGATGTGAACTTGATTTATTTTATGGAGTGTGGGACTGCAACAGCAATTCACAAACCTTCGTAGTTTGTCTTTGTGTTTGATAACGTGCTCACGAGTTTGCCTATCCAGATGGACTCTCTTTGTATTCCCGTCTTCACTCTTAATATCAGCAGTTTTGCAGAAGTGTCGGGGACATAATGACTCACTACTCTACGGAGTCGACAATGAAGAAGTGCCACAGCCTATGTACCGGCGAAAAAGTCGCCAATCACAGGCCCCTGGCGGAGAGCAGTATAAGGAGAGCCGTTGGAGCCGGTCAGCGGGGGTGGGTACTACGACCGTCAGTTTCATTCAGTCCAGTAATTGGAGTCTTTACATATGGAGATATCCAATTCCTGCCTGTATCGAGTCATCCACTATCTCCTCTACCCTGGAACGTTCCTGCTCCTCCTCCACAGACTTCCGCACTTGGTGCTTCTCTTCTTTCTGCTGCTGATCTGCAGGCGGATCCTGAGGACGCTGATGACGTTGACTATGGGGTATGTGATACATCAAACTTCATTGTTTGATTTATTGTTATTATTGCCTTTGTTACCTTCAATTATATACATATATATCAATGTATTAATTAACCAGGCTTCTTATTTCCTTCTCAATAGTGGTTTATGACACTATTTCTCAGTAGGTTTGAAAATTGTTCACCGAGACTTGTACTAGTATCAGTCATGACAATCTCACCATCTAGTGCCTCAATAAAAGTGGAACTAGTCCATAGTCACTATGTTTTATAGAATCAACCCATTTTAACAATAATCTCTTTAACTAGTCGTGAAATTTCATGTTGGATAGTAGGTCCGCCAGTAACGTTGAGGTCGGGTATAAATTGTATAATAACTTGTTTAAATGACTCCTCAATAGGGTTAAATCTATCAGCATCCTCATAATTTTCAATACTACTATCAATGCTAGCAGCGTCACCAATACTATTATCTAATGATTCAAAAGAGGAGTCCATAGTTTTAGATAGAATAGTATATTTTATACATGTTTATAAACAGTTACATATTATAGATCGTACAAGGTGTTCCATAAGTCTTTTGCCATGTTAAAATACTAATTTTATAAAGATTCAACTTTATTGACTAATTATAGATTAAAACTTATTATGTACATAAACAAATTACACATTTGAATTACACAAAATACACTTCGTATATACAATTGACAATTATGGATAAATTGACACTTGAACTAGTCTTCAAATAGACCACCATTGGCATTAATACAGTATTAGACCCTATTCTGAAATTTTTTTATGGAATGCCGAAACATTTCCAAAGTAATAGCATTCATCTCTTCTTCAATTCGATTCTGAAAGTTCGGCGAGTGATCCGTATGTTCTTTCACCCGGGAATATCTTCGCGCGTAATTGGCCCCACAGCCAAAAATCACATGGGGTAAGATCCGAGGATCGAGCTGGCCATTCCATTGAGCCTCTTTGGCCTATTCATATTCCTGGTAGCTCATTGTTGAGAATTTCCCTTGCACCCAAACTATAGTGTAATGATGCACCATCCTGTTGGAAAAACTTTCCATTATTTTGCGAAAATATGGAGCCACTTTGTTTCTCAAAATTTCGAAGTATCTCTCACCATTCATTGTGTGCGGACTAAATTCAGAATCTGTAACTCCACCCTACCCAATACAGGCCCACACTGTCAGACTCGCAGTTTTACCAAGATTATGAAACCTTACATGCGGATTGACTGTACCCCTATGGTGCACATTATGTTTATTTACGCTGCCATGAAATACACATTCATTTGAAAAACATAATTTGCGGTAACAATCTGGATCGTTTCTGAAACTGGTTTGAATTTGTTCGCAGAATTGGAGACGACGGTCATCATCAACATCTGTTAAAAACTGACAGTATAAAGGTTTGTAGGGATGATATTTTTCTTTGTGTAAAATTCGACAAACGGTTTTTGGTGATAAATTCGTATCTTGAGATAGCCTTTGAATCGACGTGCTTGGATAAACAGTTACTGCATCAATAATTCGTTTATTTTTGTCATCCCTACTTGCTGTAACCGGCCTTCTTGATCGGGGGCGGTCTTTTAACAACGACCCTGTTTCTAATAATTTATTTTTCCAGTATGTAATAATTTGACGTGAAGGAGGTTCCTTGTGAAATCTTTCACCAAAGTAGCGTCTATTTTCAGCATTATTATCCACCACCAATGCATAAGCGCATGCTATCACCTTTTTCTTCCATATAATACTCTATAACTGATGAAGCTATAATAATGCAGCAGTATATCTATATAGCTGTAATAATTATAAAGCTGTGTAAAAACTTTGAATATCCATGACTACCTGAATTTGAATACTCAGAGTATTTGAATTTGAATTTGAATCTTTATAAAATTAGTATTTTAACATGGCAAAGACTTATAGAACATCCTATATCTGCATCCTTGATCAAGTCGACCTGATGGGGGGTTAGGGAGAGAGAAAATTAATAGGAGTTCGTTCAAGGCACACACACACATCATTTTTACCGTTGCTTTGGTCATTTTGAAGGCCGAGTCCCAGCTGAGTCCGAGGAGAGTGAGGTAATAGCAGGGGTCCAGTCCACCCTCCCTAAGCGTAAAAGCTCAAAAGGTCTTAAATACATCAGTGTTCTCGGACTCTCCAGCGCTTCTTTGTCGGGTCATTCTTATCAAATTCGATGTTACAAATATGACACCGTTTCCTCATGCAGTGCTCCGTAATATCCCCCAGTGTCATGACGACCTTCTGGTTCCCGTGCTCCTGGTTTCACTCATAAACTTCCTTGGAAAGATTTGTGAGAGATACTATGGCGTCGTAAATACAGTCCTGTCCTGTAAAAACTCTGTATCGCCCAGGGATGGGTGGGGCCTTCAAGTCTGGGTGCGGAACAAGGAGATAGAAGATGGCGGCTGCCTTGTAGGTAATTCGTTCTGTCACAGTCTTAGATGGAGGCCTGTCTGTATCCTCTTCAAGAAAACTTTTAATATCTGCATAGACGACATAGGGGAGGCGTTGTATGGCTTGCCACTTTTCAAACTTGTGAAAACACTTGTCTGCAGCTGGAACGAGGGTTTCGGATTGGCCGGTGTAGCAATATTCTCGGTGTCTCTCTAAGTACTCTCCCTTCTTAAAGGGTTGGAGGCAGCGCTCGCAGTGCTTGTATCCATGGTGTGTCTGGCTTTTATTTTTTCGACTGTTGAGTAGGCGATTGATATGAATCACTCCAACGTAGTGTGCTGGGTGATCCTCATCGCGCTGGTAAGTCAGAACGTTGATGAGTATTGGCTCTCAGTCGTTCTCCCCTTAAACCTCTTGCCGTGGGTAGCCGCAAGCACGCAACATCCTAACTGGGTGATCGTCGTTCTCCTTTTCCCACTCGAGTACGTTGATGAGGATTCTCAGGTTCTGTCGCTCAAAGTGTGGTATGTCACCGGCAGTGATTGGGAAGGTCAGCCCAGTGAAGTTGAGCTCATCCTCCCACTCTTTGTAGGCTGCAGGGTGGCATCGATTGCGTTTAATATCATCGTAGTGTAGTATCGATAGGATAGCATACTTAAAGCAGTCCTCTCGTATCCCATTGTCCACGTTTACCACAGCTTGCTTTGCCTGCAGTAGGGGAGGCAGCTCGGTGAAACTCTTCCCGCGTTTCTTGGGAATACTATGGTACCTCACGATCCGCATATCAAACCACTCCACTGTGTCAATGATCCAGTTGGAACCATTGTGGATAAAATCCTCAATTAGACGTAGGAGACCATGGTACATGTAGTATAAAAAGTTTTCGTGTTGACAACTTCTGCAGCGAGGGAGAAGAGTTGTTACTAAGATAGTAAGATTTCACTGGTGTGAGGGTCTACATGGATAATGTGGAGGGCCAGGACTGGGTGGACTTTGCATTCGATGCAGTCATTGAGTAGGGTAGTGATTGTTCCCTCAATCAGTCCGCTGATGGCGGCGATGAAATCTGAAGGCTGGACAGGGGGATTTCTTGGCTCAAATCGAATGTATCGTAGTGCTCCATTAAAGGAGGATGCTGCGCAGTATCGAGAAACTGTATCATCTTGATAGTTTTCAATTGGAGGTATGCTATCAGGCTGACATGAGCGCCGATGTTTATGTAGCTGTTTCAAACTTTTCATCCCCTTAGCGCACTGGCCGCAGGTGAACGTTGAGACAGGGGCAGAACAGTGCTATGCTGATGATGTAGATGGACGAGTAGAGACGTTCTGAGGAGTTGGGTAGAACAGGGCTGTGCTGATGATTGAGTAGAGACGTTCTGCGGGACCGGAACAGAGGTAGAGACATCTACCAACCCCCGGCTAACTAGAAGAGGATGTAGTTAAATCCAGCGGAAGAAATTGAGGCGAAACAGGGGCATGGTGTGTAGTTGGTAAGTTAGGCGAGTCATTAATACTAGAAAGATAGTTAAGGAAATGTTCAAATTCATCGTGGTCACTGTCGGTGTATTGCTAGGTGAGGAGAGGAAGTGATTATATAACCGTACACAAGTGCGAAGCAAAGTAGAATGAGCGAAAACAGACACGCGCGTTCCTTTTGATACTTTTGCAGCCGTTTCATTGGTTAGAGTCTTGCTCTATTCTGATTGGTCGAGAGGTTCGTGGGTGATGTGCGCGGGTGCGTGGGTGAGGGGGGGGGTGAGTTCGTGGTACCCCAACCCTACTACTATTATGGTATATAGTATTTTAGTGCTTGTAAGATGAATATCCGCCAAGGTAAATAGCGCGAGAAAGCCCTTGGTAAACAAATATTCTTACAGCGAATATGTAGAATGGAAATTAATCTAAAGAATTGACCCGACGATTTCTAAAATGACATGTCAACAAGCACATATTGCACATAATCGTTATAAGAATATTTGTTTACAAGAGGGTGTTTCCCGTGCTGTTTACCAAGACGGATATTCATTTTAGCAGGACAGACATACTATATATTATATATTATTATTATTATTATTATTATATATTATATCTGATTCCAATCTAAAATCTATGTTCTTTCGTTTTCTACAAAAAATGCAATTTCGTATTTTCAAACGAATAAATATGTTTCACTGAAATTGCAATTAAAAATGATTTGGTTGCACTAATAAATTTAAGTTTTCTCTCGAAGACGTCAAACATATTTAGTTAGGATATTGCCAAGCGGCATTGATGTTCTTAATGAACTTAAAGAGTAAATACATTTCTTCGACAGGGGTGATGATTTTAACAACTATTTATTAACTATGATATACAGCTATCTAAGAAAATGGTATAAACATGGCGCCAAGATAAAATTGTTACAATACTTTTTGTTTAAAATGCATAAATGTATAGCTAAATAAATGTATATGGAACATAGGTATACGTCTAAACTGTATAAAAAATATGGTATCAACAAAAAAGGGGTAGTTTTGAAAAGGACCATTTTCGCGTTTTCAAGGGAGGATGGGTGTTCCTTCATATATATTATTACCGACAACCGTAATCTGAAAAAGAGACTGAAAGAAAAAACGGTTATTTAAAACAGTTAATAGGACATTGAAACGAATAATGAGATGTAAAATTGACAAAAATTCAATCCGATTAGTTTAGTTTAGTTTAGTTTAGTTTAGTTTAGTTTAGTTTTCTAATACTAATAAAACAAATTATTTAGAGCACAAGAAAATATAGATAAAAAAACAATTATATGATTGATACAATGTGTTTTAAAAATGTAGAATATATTTATGTACAATATCGTTAATGACTGGAACTTATCCAGCCTCACATACCATCAGTTCGATTAAAACTGTTTGGAAAAATGTTTAATTTTTATGAAAAGTAAGTTTGAAAATTAAGCCGAACTAGACAGTTTTACAATTTTGTAATTTTTAGTGACAAGTCTGACATAGCAGCTTTCATTTCAGAAATCACGTTTTTGAGCATACAGGTAAAAAAAGTTCGAACAATACACCAAAAAAAACTTTATTGCCCCTAAAATGAATTTCAAAGGAAAATTCATCATTGACTTTAATTGAGAGAGGAAACTATTTCGTATTTGCACTTCTTTTTCAACAATAAATATCAAAAGAGACGAATCTATTATAAAAATCGAAGGGATAGCGTTCTTGCTTGACACGACTAACAAAGTTATCGAAATTGTTTAGTTTATCTGTTTAAAAAATCAGACGACTGAACTTTTAATTGAAGAGCTTCTGCTGCTCTTTGTTCAGTTGCGGATAATTTATCGGACATTTGATTAATTGGTTGAAAAGAAAAACGATTGTAAAGTCCTGTGAAGGTACTTTGACTGGCATCCTTCGTCAGCTTTCTGAAACGAAACAATATTTGAAATCAATAAGTTTTTTGTAAAAAAATTGTATGTATTACTAAAAATGGAACTCTCAATTTGAACTCGCAATATTCAGTCTTCTTTTCGTATAAATATTTTCAATAAGTGATTGTTAAATAATTTGGCAATCATTTTCTTTTGCGCCGCGGTATGGTTAGCGACTCTGAGTCCTGATTATTAACAAATTAATTATTTATTTAATGTCATATTTAATAACAAGAATATATCAGTAAAATTTAAACTAGTAAAATGATATTAATTAATAGCAATTATTCAGGTAATGCATAAATATTATTTATGTAATTCCAAATATTTAGCTAACAATTTTCCCTCTTTTTCGTGTATGTCTAAATATTTTAAATAAGTGATATATTGTAAAATTTTAACTAACAATTTCTCTCTTGTTTTAGAATAAAAGTAGTAAATAAGTTTTAATACAAATGACATTTTAACTTATTTGTTTCACAAATAAAATAGATAAAATAAAATAAATTATAATTCTAGATCTTTCCTTCGAGTAAGGGTTTTGTCCACGTTAGAGCGTCTTCTTGCTGGATTTGAATTTTTTCTGACTCAGTTACAAAATCTTCCGGAACAAAATGTAAAGAACAGAGTTTCGCTTTCTTGGCTTTCTTTTCGTTAAATTCTTGATAGTCTCTACGAACTCGCGGTACCAATCCTTAAATCGTTCATTTTTGGAAAAACTATGAATCAAAATATCAGGAGATTGTGAATTCAGGTTATTTTTATAAAACACAATTTGCAGCCAACAGCACAGCACGTACAAGGCATGTTTAAAGCACAATAAAGTGAAAAGCTGAATGCCTCAAACTTGTTGTTACTGTCATTTCCGGCAAAACACTCTAGGATAGTAGTCGAAGCGATATGCAAGGGAAATACTTTTGAAGCTGTCGTGGAAGAATTTTTTTCTGTCTTGCATTAGTTAAGAGTTTTTTCTTTTTGTAAGTTGTTTTTACTCTTAACTATTTAGTATACTTTTAGCAACATCTTACAGTAGATTGTGGGGATACAATGTTAGGAGAGGGTTGTTCCTTGTTTTTTTTGCGATGTTGAATAGTCCTGTCTGTGTTGTAGCGTCTTGAATGAGTTTATAATGTTAGACGTTTGAAGATTTTAATGTTTGTTTCATTTAAAACGTTTGATTGACATGAACTTTAATTAAAATAATATTTAGAAACTAGCAAATGAGTGAACGATAAAGACGTTTAATAAGTAAAATTGATACGTTAGAAACTTTCTCAATGTTACAACGGGTATTATTCTCTTTTATTATTTAACTTTAATGTTTAAATTTATATGCGGATTTTAGTGCAAGTTTATTAATAAGTAAAATTTATAAGTTAGTAACTTTCTAAATGTTACAACGGGTATTATTCTTGTATGTTACCTTGTGAAACAAATACAGTAAAAAAAAACAGCTTTGATTTATATTTTATCATATAAAGAGTCTTTTTATGTATGTACAATACAAATAGCTAGAGACATAAAAAATGATGCGTCACATTATATAAAAATTCAATGCACAAAAATACTACAGTGTTTGTATATAGATATAAAATATTAGATTAGACATATTATGTTCTGTAAATATTAATACATTAAAGGGATATATTACATACCATATGTGCAATTTAAATTAAAAACAATTTTAAATTGAATGTATGTACAATATTGCAAGTAGCTAAAGAATATAAAACACGATGTGTACAAACTATGTTAATCGCGAAAAAACTGTACAACATTGTTTCTGACCTGCATTCCTTGCATATCGTCAGGTGGAATTTGAAAGTTAATATCTTCTACAAGCAACTCATTCTCTTCTATATTCAAACTGAAATCTAGCGCCTTGTTTTATAAAAGAGTAGCAGCGGTGATGATTCGTGAACACTTGGTAGGTTGCAGACCTAACGGACCACCACTCTTGTCGATGCACTGGAATCTAATCTTGAGGATTCCAAAAGCGCGTTCCACGACATCACGATTTCTCCAGTGGGCCCGATTGTATCGACGTTTGGACTCGTCCCTCGGCGCTTGTATATAGGAGTAAGAAGATGCTCCGAAAGGCCATAGCCACTGTCCTCTAGAAGGTAACCTTGAGGAATGCGTCCAGCCAGGAATGTCTGTCGTAAGGTCAATTCTCTGTAGACAGCTGCATCCTGAGTAGGTCCGGGAAATTGCGCACTGACGTAGATAAACTGCAGGTTCGATTGGCAGACACACAGGGCATTGATCGCATGAACTCCTTTACTACTAACATAGATATGCTCTTTCAGCGAGGGTCGTTGTATTGGAATGAGAGAACCAAAGAAATCAAAAGAGATCTCTCTTATATTTCTATGGAGAGAACCGTAAATACATCCGATCACATTCGGCATTCCTGCGAAGTCGAAGAACCTTCTCGAAATTTTTCTTGGTATCTTTCTCGTGTCACCGGCATCTGCACAGTAGGTCCATAGGCCCGAATAATACTGTCGAGGAACTTTTCGATCACTGTAGACGCGATCCCAAGACCAACGCCTTATTGTTCTGATAATGCCTTCTCTGTGATGTAGCTACAAATAAGTTGTCTTTCGTTGGTTGTCACGTCTTGAACCTGATAGATAATATGGGTTCGTCATATAAAATATAATCCTCTAATCTTGTATAAACTGATAATAATAATACATATGTAGGTTATAAATGCAAATAAAATTTTCTAGAAGGTACTTTTAATTAATAGTATTTAACACCGATGAAACAAACGCTTGGTTTCATAAGCATATATTAAATAATCCAAACATGATAATACACGTTTCTATATACTTTAGTAAATATTAATGTAACTCGGTATAATAACAAAATAAGGATAACCTTTATAATAAAATTAATTCCATAATTCTGTTATATATTGTTATATATATCATTGATTGATTATTTTTATTTATTAACAATTTTACTATTATATGAAATAATCGTTTGTTTCTAAATATATATAAAAGCTATGAAGCGTATATCTAGGTATAATTAAAATCAAACAAATTTTTGCTCTCATAGTAGAAAAGTTTATACATTCTTTATAAAGTATATAATTTACAAGACATATAGGACTACAATTTTATTATTTGTTTTCTGATAATATATTCTTACAAAAATATGCATTGCAGAAGCCCAAAGAATATTTTTGTTATTCTTGATACGAATGTATATATATATACATATATATATATAGTTTGATTAATTCCTACAACATCTAAACATACTAAAATATCTATTTCTAAATTTGGGTTGATAACAAATATCATACCTTTTCAACGGCATCGTCGATCGTATCTCACTCGTCATCTGTGAAATCTAACGAGCAGCAAGCGAGAGAATTGTGAGAAGGCAATGTGTCATCAGAGTCGATGTCGCGGATCGTGAATAGATTCAAACGTTGCAATTTGGCAACGGCTTAGATTTGTTCAAAGGCAATGAAATACATCCCACGAAAAAGCTTACGGTAAATACCGTACTAATACCCTTTAAACTGTCACTTTGAAAAAAACCAGCCATTGTGTATTGTAGTCCGACATCTTTAAAAATATCGGGAATTAGTTCAACGAGACCATTCAGAGTTTGGATCAATGAAGTTCTTGTCTCAGTTGACAGAGTATGGATACGACGCTTGTTATCGTAAAGAGGCGGTCTTCGGAATAAATCACTATTGCTTTTATAGAAAAGTGGGAGGACTTGATGATAAGTTACAAATTGGCATGCGTTCTTTATCATTAAGATAACAATGAGCTTGGGGATTTCGAGTATTTCAAATTTTCTACATACGCTGAATATGATAGGCAAAACAAGCCGTAACGGTCTTACCTTTCTGAGCAAGAGCTGAGGCCGTTTTTTCGTTGAAAATTTTACAGTTGAAGAAACAATTCTTTTTCCGAATGGCTTGAGAGCTTTTTCTGAGATAAATGCACGCTTTCCGCTACGATTCTTGTTTGTGAAGGTCAACTAGATCGCTCCATTTGGACATGACAATGTGGTTCTGACTGTTCGCTGGTGTAAACAGAATAGTTTGCATTTATTCATAAAACCAGTTATTCTGAGTACTTTTTAGCAAGTAAACTGTGTTAAACAAAAGAAACAGATTTCGAGTAGAATCTTCAGGATGGAAAAATTTAAATGAGTCAGAAGTATTTGAAAATTCACCGTGTAATTATGAAGTTTGCAAGCGGTACAGTGATTATCGGACATCAAGGTTAGGCCAGAATTAAAGCCAAAGAGATCGAAGTGAGGTTTAGGACACATTGCGGTCGCCCTCTCTCATAATGTGTTTGGACAACATAAGGCGGTGCTGACGAAGAGAAGTAGAAAGAAGTTGATGCCGGAAAGTTTGTACAGGTCAGAATTAGATATCATTTGTGGATGCCGAATGCTGAGAGAAAACTGAATGAGTCTTCAGTGCGCAGCATCTACCCGGGCTTCTCTTGAAGGAGTCATTGGGACAGACTCAAGACCGTATACCAATTTGTATTCAACTAATGCACAAGAGCCGAGATTTTGATTTGTCGGTGGCTGACGATGTGAAGATGCGGGAGAGAGACTGCGCCCCCCCCCCCCCAGGCTTGTCTCCTTCTATCAGCAAAGAGAGTATCAGGCTACATAACGTTTATCTCAAGATATTTGAAGTTGTCACAGTCGGAAATGACTTCTCCAGTCGATAAGTACAGTGCAGGAGTGGTATCTGTACTGACGTGGAGAACTTCGGCTATTATCTTTACACTAACGCGCCTACTTTCGTTTTAGACGTGTGGTAACACGTTGAGCTACGACAGAATCACAACAAAGTAGTGCGATGTCGTCAGCATACGTTAGAGTGGGAAGAAAAACTTCCGAATCTCTAGAGCTACGCGTCCACCAAAGGAGATAAGCGTCTTCGTCTGAGGAGTGTGATGAAAGACGTAGTCTACCATCATAATAACAATGAAGGGCGCCAAAGTGTCACCCTGAAAGATACCCGAAGACGTGATGAATAGATCAGTTGGATCATGAAATGTTGGGACCGAGGCGAACGTGTCATGATAGAGGTCCTATGGTAGAGATAGAAGATCACGAGACCGAGTTAAACGCTTCTTGAAGTCCACAAAAACAATAGAGACGAAACACTTTCGAGTACGATAGGAGTCGATGATTGAACGGAGAGCGACAATCTGTTTTGTGGAAGATCGACTAGGGTGTAAACCTTTCTGATTAGGTGACAGGAGAGGATTGATGACTGGGAGTAGGCGATTCAGAATGATTTTGTTATTGAGCTTGGCAAGAGTACACATAAGAGAAATTCCACGCTACTTATCGAGGGAGGGAGAGTTTCCCTTCTTTGGAATAGAGATTATGGAGTTTGTACTCCAGATGTCAGGTACTCGTGCACTAGGATCATCACCAAGAGGACAGGATGCGTTGATTAAACGAGTGACTTCTGAGATCAATCCAGGAATCTTGAGCACTCTGGCAGGTATATTGTCAGGGCCTGAGGAGGTGTCAGATTTAGAAGCCTTAAGGGCTTTGGTAACCTCTGCTCGAGTAATAGGTCCACATTCAAAGGCTGCCTAACCAGGAACTTTGGTACCAGGTAATGGCAGTAGGTTATCTTGCGGTGGAGGAGCATTGAGCACTATACGATTGTGGCCAGCAATTAGCTCTTTCCTTTGTTCAACAGAGTTGGCAGCGACCACAGTAGTAGGCTTACTTTTTCAACGTAGTCGGCGTAGTCGGCCAGTTCATTGTCACGCAAGTTGCAGTGGCCAGGGACCAATTAGAGGAGCAGGGTCCTGGTGCTACTGGTAAGTTTCTCTTGAATTTCATTCAGCTCGAGATTGGAGAAGTTATTGAATTTCAGACCACTTAAAGTGGCCATATTGTTGGAGCAAATCCGGATAGGGCGCTTCACTCCATGTTGAGCAGGTAATTGACATCAAGGTGTATGGCGGTCGTTTTGAAGGAGTTTGTCTGGTGGTTACCTTAGCATATGACTGTGTCAAAGTTGGAAGGGTTGTTGGACGGTCCAGTCGTGATAACCGCTATGCTGCCACCCACGCCCGTAGTCCTTGACTGAGCCGTCTATATAGATGGTGTAGGCGAATTCCGGATACTTGGTGCTCAGGGTGTGCATGACGTCTTCAAGAATCTTGGCCACGTCATTTCTTTTTTTGTTTCCACCGTCTAAGGCTATCATGTGGTCCGGGAGGAGACTTCTGCCCCAGGGAGGGGACCCAATAAAAGTCATGTCCAATCTGATGCTCGTGCTGATTGTTGCGGTGTCGATGTTTGTTTGTTTGTTTGTAGGTCTGATAGGTCTTTGGAGTTTCCATTTTTGTTTATCCTTGAATGTATTGTTCCAAATATCTGAGGCAGTAGATTTCCAGTCTTTTTCTTAATTCTTTTTCCGACTTCTTTGAAAGCAAATTGAGCTCGGAGGTTCTCGACATGACATCTAGAATATTTTTTTATAGCTATCACTGCCAAAGTTGTTGTTCTTTCCTTAATATTGTTTAGGCCAGCTTCTTTCAGCTCCATTTCCTTAGGAGTACTCTTGAGGAGTCTCGAGATGATTCTTTATGTTTCTAGTTAAAAATATTCAAGTTTCTCTAAGGTAGTGTCGCATATCCAAGGTACCCACGCACTCGTCCCATATTCGATGACTGATCTACTAAGCGATATGTAGGTGCTCCTGAGGAGGTCTTCATTAAATCCCCTGTCTTGACCCGCAATGTTTCTGATGATGTTATTTCTTTGTTTGGTTTTCTGGATCACTTTTTGGGCATGATCGTTAAACCTGAGTTGCTGATCGTACATTAACCCAAGAAACGTTGGGTTTGGGTTGAATTGAACTCTGTGTTGTTGAGTCTGATCTTGGATTTCGTAACAGCGTCTTTATTGTCAAGGCAGAATAGACTCACTTTGCACTTATCAGCGTTGAGATTCATTAGCCCTTCTTGGCTCTATCTGTGGATCTTCGTGCACGCTTCTTGTACTTTCTTTGTGGCTTTTTCAATATTCTTATCTATTGCCCACACTGCAATATCGGCTGCAAATAAGCTCATTTGGGTGTCTGTGTCATTGACTTCTGTCACATCGTTAATGAATACCAGGAAGAGCGTTGGTGACAGTACGGCTCCTTGGGGAAGGCCTTGTTTCATAAATTTTGATTTGCCTCTCACCCCTTCATAAACCACCCAGGCTTTGCGGTTGGATAGCCATGGTTTGGATTCATCTTATGATTCCCATTTCCGTGAGTTTGAGGATTAGACCATATTTCCAAACCCTATCATGCCTTCGTGTAGTCTAGTAGCGTAAGCTCTGTTTTCTCTTTCTTATGAAAAGCGTCAATTATGTATTGTGATTGACCGACCGATTAGGTCTGAAGCCGACTTGTAGTTCTGAGAGAAATCCTTCTTTCTCTAATTTGAACATGATCCTCTTGTTAGTAATTCTTTCCATGGTTTTTCTAAGACAGGAAATGAGACACACTGGTCTGTACGATGCGATTTCTTCTAGTGGTGTGTTAGTTTTTGGAAGCGTTATTGTCGTCCCTTGTCTCCAGTTCTGTGGGACTTGGGAGTCATCGAACGATGTTAAAGATGATGGTGATTTCTGCTATGACTTCTTTTGAGAGATTCTTAAGTAATCTGGGGTGAATATTGTCTGGGCCTGCAGCTTTCGACCCGTCTAGGTCATCCAGTGCAGCAATCCCTTCTTTGACAGAAATACTTTGGCCGTCCTCAGAAATTGGTCCTCTCTACTGTTTCATGGTTTTGGTAATGGTAGCCTTGAATCTCCTATTATTCTTAGGGATTTCCAGACAGCTAACTCGTGAGTATTCCACAATAAAGGCTTTAGCTTTACTTCTTCTTGTAATTCTCCCCCAGGTTTCTATACATAAGGATCTTGTCTGGTTCTTTGTTGTTTTTCTCTTTCCTAAGTCTTTTGAGTAATCTCCACATCTTATTAGCGCAACTGTGTTTCTCTATTGCGCTTTTCCATGTCTTAGCTTTAGCTTTCTTTAAGTTTGTTTTGATAGAGTCTTCTGTACTTTGCTGTTGCTTTCATCAGTTCGTCTCTCGTTTTAATTTCCTTTGCCATCTCATCGTTGATGGCCCCACCGATCCTTGTCTTCAGTTCTTTCATACCGATGTTCTTGTAAGCTTCATTTAAGATGAACTTTCTGAGAATCTCTTCCCGCTTAGAAACTCTCATCATCGTAGTGTTGTTGTTTTGGAGGTCTAACCTGATATCTTCCATAAAGTCATTCCAATTTGCTTTCTTCCACTTCCATGCTAATAACTTTGCCACTTTGTCGGGGTTAACCGTTGTATTTATCTCGATTATGATAGGGGTGTGGTCTGAAGGGAGTTTCTGGATAGTTTCCAAACTAATCTGGTCGGCCATTTCCTCATTAGACAAGGTGATATCTGGGGTAGAGCGTCTATTCGTTCCTCTTTCGTATCTAGTCTGTCTGCCATCGTTGAAGACCTAGCTACTGTTCTCTTCGATCCACCTCTTGATGCTCTTGCCCCTGCAATCTTTGTTGGCTGAATTGACTCATAGTTGGTGATGGGCATTCCAGTCTACGCATATGATATATTCTTTACCTGATGGAAGTCTATTGATTGTCCCTTCTATCCTGTCTTCCACCGTGAGATTACTATGACTGGGTGGACAGTATACGTTCAAGACTTTGGTAAACTCGTTCTTGCTTCTAATGATTTCAATTGCTTGCATTTCTGTAGCCTGGTCATTGAGATCTAAATAGTATTTTACTGGTAAGGTCTAGTATATCAGGCTGTTTCTAATGAACGTAATAAGCCCTTCACTTCTAGCATATCTGGAGGAGCCTTCTCTCTTACGATCATTCCGCACTGTTACGAAGCCATTAAGGTTTGGGAATCTGTCTTCTTCTCGTAGTTTCGTTTCTTGTATTACTGCTATGTCAATTTTGAGTTCTTTTAAAACCATTTCCAGTTCCGCCATTTTTGCCATCAAGTGGTCACAGTTCCATTGGAATATTTTAATTTGGTTCCTCTTGTTTTCCGACGCCTGTAACTTCCCCACAAATTGTTCTCTCGGTACCGCTAGTTTGTCCACTTGTTCCCTTTGTATATCTTGCGTAATGCACATCTTGCATTTCCAGGAGTTGTTCTCAATGCTTTGTTCCTGTATAATCCTACTTGAGATGTTCATACACTTCTTGTGGACCATTTTAGAACAAGAGTAACACTTGCCTCCTCTTATTCTCATGTAGCCCTTGCACTAGTCACACTTAGATTTGGTATCCCATTCTTCAATGGGGGGTTGGGTGGAGAAGAACCGATTTCGGGGTGATTTGGTTGGGTCTCATTAGGAACTTCTTGGTGGATGCCTGTGGTGCATCTGTTACATGTAAATTTCCAATATGTTGGCGCGTCTGTATCTAGGTATAGTAGCACATGAAGCATGGTAATTCATATTACACGATAGGCACACTAGTGGTGAAGTACATTTTCTAATAACCTTCTTACATTTGTTGCAAATAGGTCCTGGGGTGGACTCGAGGTCTCTGGCTCTCATTAGTAGTAACCAGTGGTGACCTGCCGGATAAGCACCACTGGTCATAAAAAACCCAGGCTCCTGTAGGGTTGTAGCTATTGTCGTATCCGGGATATCCGGATCCACCGTACACCGCGAGAAGGTAGAATGAAAATACGGCCCTTGCTGTTGACCAACAGCGCAAGCACCGTCCTGTTGGCGGGTTTCAACTGGAAGCCATCTTTGATGGATTGAATAATCTTGATTAGCTGATCCTCGGTCGGCCGACTCTTTCTGAACCCAGCCTGTTCACTGCAGAACCATCCCTTGAACTTCGCCAAGTGCGTAAGCCTATTTACCATCATTCTTTCCATGCACTTTGCTATATACGATGTCAGGCTTACCGGTCTGTATGAATTTAGTTTTGATGGTGGCTTACCGTTCTTAAGAAGCAGGATAATGTTGGAGTTTTTCCAACCTAATTCGGGCACACCCCATTTATTCAAGATCTGTTGATACTCTTTAGTAGGAAGGTCATAGTCTCTTCCCTAAAATGTTGAATCAGCTGTGGAGCTATCTCCTGCGGCCGATCTGGTTTTCATTTGGCCCACAGCCGCCATCAATTCTGTTTTGGTAAATAACACTGAGGCCTCGTGATTGTTGTTCATCCTTTGGAGATTTTTTTAAATTCGACTGTTGAAACTACGTTCTTCTTTGTTGAAACGAAGTTTGTTGATCCCGGCGTAGTGTCTCATGAAAGTATCTGCTTTCTTCTTTAAGCTGGAAATTTATTTCCCACCGTGCACTCGTTAGTCTTTGGGGATTCATTCAGGGATTTCACCACTCTCCAGACCTTGCTAGAGTCTTGAGAAATGGATGTGTCATCCAAGAACTCTATTTACTACTTTTCCTTGTTTTCTTTCGTGATTTTACGTACTTCCAAGCACTTCGTAGTCCAGAGTGATAAGAATACTTCGCATTGGTGGCTTCTGTTGGTACCCATCGCTGATATCTTGGGCCAATCGCAAAATCTGATCTTTACAAGAATATCCTTTTCGAATGTCTCTTCGCCAATAAGTAGAGCCGTTCTCTGAACATACGTTCCATTATTTTGAGGAGGAACGCAGGAGGTTAGGCTAACAGGACGGAAAGACTCGATGTCATTTGCTGCATTATCTGCCTTAAGACAGTTACATTGCGCCATTCTTGTTGGCAGAAGGAGGATTGTCTCGATTTGTTGAAGCACGCAAGCAAGCCTTCTATTGCCTTGCCACCGAGGTGCTTAAGGAACTGAGGGCTGATTTCATCCGGCTTCAGATTTGGCTTTCAGGTCTTTGATGGCTTTCTCCAACTCCATAAAGAGTGAAGAGAACACTCTCGGGATGATCTTTATAAAGTTCAGAGAGACGCGATTTCATAGCAGACACGTTCTGTGTGTTTGTTCTGCGCAGGTCCGGTTTGTCAAGCTTCAATCTGTTTGTACTAACATAATATTTGGCAAATGTGTCTGCCTTACTTTTGCTGGTGATGTGTTCTTTTCTTTTGTAGATCAGTGAGCTTCGTTTGGGTTGTTGATTGCTGGCGAGCCGCTCAATGGTCCGATGGCACGCCAAACCTTATCAGGGGAGATGTTCCAGTCAGCTTCCTCAAGCAGGTCGTGCCACTGCTGTTCTTTGTTAGTATTGATCATCTTGCGAACATTTTGAACTTCAGCAATCCATTCCTCCCTGGTGCCGGGCAGGAGTCTTCTCAGTTCTTGATCGCGGATTTGATATCTGGTAAGAGACCTGGTCATTTGGGATTTTTGAAAGTAGATCTTCCAATGTGTTCGTGGGCTGCCTCAAGAATAGCCATGCTGAGGGGTTTCAATGGTTTGTTGTCTTCGTCAGCATGAGAAAATATCTACCTTCGAGTCCACATGCTGTGTGAATTGTTCCCAGTTGGCATTTTTCCATTTCCAAATTCTTCTAAGTATGAGCGGGCCACGAAGAATATCAAGTTCAAAAACAATGGCCAACAAGATAGGCGTGTGATCGGAGCCAAGCGACTCAAGGGTATTCTTTTCTGCTTTGTTGACCCAATCATTACTGACAAAAGTAATTTCGGGAGTGCTACGGTTCCCGGTGCCTCTGTTGAGGCAAATTGACTCTCCATTATTCAAATAGCTAAAACACTTTGCGACCATCCAGTCTTCAACTACCCTTCCCATCTCATCATGCGGTGATGTGGAGTCCAAGAGAGGGGAGTGAGCGTTCATGTCTCCCAGAATAATACAGCAGCCATTCGCGTAAGGAAGCAGGTTTTGTTCAAATCCGCTGATCCTATTTTCGTCCGCTGTGTTTCTGAAGGGGGGCAGTAGATGTTGATGACGAGACAGACTCCCCCTTGATTCTTGCAGATGCTAATCAATTAAGCTTCAAGAGCTGATCTAGGTGTAGAGTCAGTGAAATCGATGTGCGGGTAGCCGATGTCGTTTTGCTAAAGGTAACGAGGCCTCCACCCTTGATAATACGGCCACTGCTGTCCGATCCTGTATTTTCTAACCGTGGTGTAACCGCTTATCTGAGGCGTCTTGTGGCTGCTATTGAGTTTGCTCTCATGGATAGTACAGATATCGGTGTTAAACTTGATCAGGTATTCTCTGAGTTCACCAATCTTGGTTTTCAGGTCATTTGCATTCCATTGCATAACTTTGAGCGAGCCCCTCTTAATGTACTCAGCTTTGTCCTCCTGAGACTTGGAAGTGTTGGTCTGAGGGGGCGCAATAATGGTCGTGGGTGTACATTTTTGGCATTTCCACCCGTCGTTGTCGATCAGGTAATCGAGATCTTTGCTGCCAGCTACTTTGGAGCATTTCCTGTGGCACGTCCTGTTACAGGTGTTGTAGACAAGAGGCTTGTTTGAGCTTGCTAGGTGTTTGCTGCAGAGTGGGCACTTGATGGAGACTTCCTGAGGTTCTTTCGTTCTAGTAAGGATGTTTCTGCCTGCAATGGTTGAAGCAGTGGTGGTGCGGACTGGAGGGATGATGATAGCACCTCTAGCGCATGTAGGACAGGTCCATATGTTATCCTGCTGCTTGGCTCGAGAGAGATTACTGCATTTCGCTTGACGATGGCAGACAGTGACGCAGGCCGTGCAACGCAGAGGGATTGAATTTGTTTTGATAGAGATGGAGCATGCTTAGCAGGCGGGGCCTGGGTTAAGCTCGATGTCACCAGCACGAATGGTGAGTTGGCGGAGAGAATGGGCCGGGTTCATTTCCCCCTCAATCCGAATACCCGATGGTAGTTGGTGACGTGTATAGGTAGATAAGTAGGTAGCTGGTTTGGTGGCTCCAGCTGACAGTCAAGTCCATGACTCTTGGTGCCATGTGTGAAGACCTTGGAGGATGGCTTCGCTCCCCGAGAAGATTGAATCTGGTACGCCTGCTGTTGCGCTTTGTAAAGGCGCCATCCGCGTACCAGAGTGTCTCTGCAGCAGCAATAAGTGAAACGCGTTCACTTTCAAACCAATACTTATCTGTAGCACTCTGCCGGTTACGTCTAGAACTGGAGATAATAAGATCAGAGTCACAAAGACAACTTTCCACTTGTTGCGGAGTCCTCTTGGGAAGGCACTCATGCAGCTTTGGTTATTGCCGAATTGAATTGGGAAACATTGCATTGTTGCTCAAGTTCTGAAATACTTTCTTAAGGAAACTTGTAGGAATATGGAGTTTGACCCAAAAATTAAAATGCGTGGTTTTCTTATGTTTATATCAATGAAGAGAGCAATCAACATAGATGAGGTTATGGTCAGTGGTAAGAACCTTGAGGAAAAACTCTTTCACGTTGGAGATGATAGAAGCTTATCTGTGTGAAAAAAACATCCAATCTAAACGAGTCGAACGGTGATTTGGACCATTAAAAGTAGGAAGCTGGTGAAATCTTTGTCGCAGAGTGTCATTAGCGGTGATAACATTTCATCGTCGGAGAAAGTCGTCAGAGCTGTTGGTATTTTCTGTGCCACAGCGATTCTTAACAGCACGACCATCAGCGAGGAAGTCTCCAAGGATGAATGTGTAGTATCCACGAGGGACAGAATCATAAAGTACAGCAAGTGAGTCATAGAAATTTTCCTTAACAGTAGGAGTAGTGTCGCAAGATGGTGCGGTCGGAGCATAAGCGCAGATAACCATTGCATTTCCTGTCCTGTAGAGCAAAAAATGCACGGCCAACCCTGTTAGTAAGAAAATGTAGGTCAAGAAGTGCGCAGAGAGCATTAGTGTTGAACAGGAAGTCGATAACACCAACTCCAGCTGGAGTGGCAGTAGCACCCTTGAAAACTCAGTTGGATCCCAGTATAGAACATCCAAGTTAGAGGTGCGTCGATGTTCTTGGATATCTAGGATAGAGAGTTTAAGGTTTGAGGCAAGGGAGGCAGCTTCTTGTAATCTACAAGATGACTTGAGGGTTCTGGTGTTGAGGGTCCCAATCCATATATTGGGAGTGAGATGAGAGGGGGGATGGTACTGTGCGGGGGACCAGTGACGGTGGCCTTCTAGGCTCCAGGCTGGTGACCTTCGAGTCCATTTGAGTGTATTGAGTGTTAAAGTCGTTATTCATAATTCCTGGTCTGACTTATAGGAATAAGACTGTGATTCCGTGAGTAGTTATTATTTATAGCACTCGTAGGTGAAGCATGACGCAGATGGTAATAAAATATACGGCACCTCGCGGATCGATGCAATCGACAAATCCTATTGGTTGAAAAATGGAATAATTGTTCGCGTGAGTATTGTATCGTCATTCTGATATGGATATACAAGGTAACTTGAGCAAACTTTGAGCATCCATGGAACGAAAATGGTAAATATTTAAATCAATCAAAGTATTCCAGTTTAAACGTAGTGTAAATAACTATATGATCGTATAACATTTATTTAGTTCAGATTAAATTGTCGAAAACAGACAAAATAGGTGGTGAACGGGAGCATAGACACCTGCACTCCGCTACACTATATCACTGAATGCGAGTTGTATGTCCTGGTATAAACCAATACAGTAGTCCCTGATTACAACAATCTAATTCTGTGAAATTGTATTTGCAAAATCAGGATTTTATAAATACATGGGTCAATTTGGTGCTAATATACGGATAATTTAAAGATTTCTGTAAATAACTTATAGGAGAATATAAACGTATATACAAATCTCCTTTTCATGTATTACATGGATCATCCATTTTTCTATTCATATAAAATTCCATTTATGAACACAAATTTTATAAAACGCTAAAGGAATATATACATGCATATACTATTATGAGCAATGGTTTAGATAAGCAATCATTAACTTTTCGATAAGCAACCCATTTTGCCAAGTACATTTCTCACCATTGTTACTGCAATTTTAGGAGGTACATAAGTGTAAAAATTTGGATGCTCCAACTTTTTATCATCGTTTTGCCAAGACTCATAATGCATCGAACGATAGCGGGCGATATTGGCGTAAAACATAGAATTGGACTTGCGTGTGTAGGTGGGGAAGAACTCAACCAAAGAACCAAACGGGGGGATCATGAGTCCGAATATGTGACCAGCTCCATGCATCCCCAGGAGTATATCCGTCTGACTGGCGTATTCAAGCTGACTCTGCA
>JAYRBW010085993.1:0-22412 GCA_036023295.1 Invenusta paracnida
GTCGCTGTCGGTGTATTGCATGGTAGCAGAGAGAGAGAGAACAACCGACTAGTAGCGTGAACAAACGACGAAAGAGTAAAAACCGACTCGCACGTCCCTTATAGACCCTTGCGGCGTTTCAATTGGCTGTTGATCCTGATTGGACGGAGGGAAGGGGGGGGTCTTTGTTTTCGAAATGCGTAGGTGCGTGGGCGGAGGGGGGGGGTCTTTGTTCTCATGGCACACCTTCCCTACTACTTATGAATATAATTCGTTAGTTGTTTGAAATTTATAATACTACAGTAATTGTATACAATTTTATTTGTTATTTATGTACGTAATGTATGTCATTTGAATTGAACAATAGATTAATTCATTAATAATATAAAATATGTGCAATAGAAAATTATATTTCATAATGTTAGCTTATTTATACCTACATTTATTAATGATCATACAATTAAATACATTATTTATTGATAGGAGCTATCCTATTCATATAAATTGTAAAATTAACATCTTTCTTAATTCTTTGGTTTTATATGTTTAGTTATTTGAAATTGTAATTGAAATTTGTGTAATGTATTATACCATACAATGATTAATACAAACTTCTAAATTTCTATCTACGCGTATTTTGCTATTAATAATATATACATGTTTGATTAATCAATCAAAAGCTGTCTATAAAGAATACTGATTGGACACTGAATATATTTCGAATGAAGAAATATAGACATTTTTAAAGAAGAACATCCTTCATTATCTCAAAATAATTTTATTTCATATAAAAGAGAATAATGTAAAATAGCGAACAAATTTTTTATAATTTGGATTTAGTAGGGAAACATATTTTGTTTATTAACCTTCATTATTGTAAAACAGAGTAAAAAAAGGATACAGTATATACCATCAGAATGATATACCTATACTAAATAGAAACTATCTAAAATTATCAGATGCTTCAACGTATTTTACCTACATTACAGCTTCACCTACTCCACATATACTTATTCCCGTTCTCTCTTTTCAGGTGAAAGTTGGAGATAAGGAGGTGGATGTTATGAAAGGATTCTCTCTCTTCGTCACGACCAAGCTGCCCAATCCCAGCTACACACCCGAAGTAAGCGCTCGTACTTCCATCATCGACTTTACTGTCACAATGAAGGGTCTTGAGGACCAGTTGCTCGGTCGGGTCATCCTCACTGAAAAACAGGTACGTTCCATTTCGTGTTCCTATTCCTGTTCATGTTTAAATTTAGAATATGGCGGGTCAATTTGATGATTTAACAAAATAGTAAAGCATATATATTTATGCATAGCACTAGCACCATACCTAATTACAAAAAGTTGTTTTAGTATTCTATTAATATTTTCAGTTTTTAATTCACAACTGTTGTGCGGTACTACAGCAAATTTATATGTACATTTATCCTATACTATACCTGTAATACTGAAAATATTCAATTTAATTGTTATTTGTTTATATTATATGTAATGAAATAGTAACAATTAAAGATACAGATAAAATTGTACATTTGTATAGGGAAGTAATTAACTGTAAAATTGTTGTCAATTTTATTGTAGTGTTGTATTGTAGAGAAAATTTCATTAATGTTCATTATTATCCTTCTTCTATTTAAAAAAGTATTTTTGTTGTTCAGCTCAGTTTTTTTGTTTTTAAAGTTTTGTAACGCACTCCCTGTTACCAATCTTGCATAATTTAGTGCAATTTAAGAAATAATTCGTAATTACGACTTGAACTATACATAGATACATCTATGTATTAGTAATTATTTTTATATGGGTACATATTGCGTCAATAATTATATGTTATTATCTATGTAATAATTATCAGTAAATATTAATTATGAAATTCAGTTTATAACTTTTATGGCTATCTATCAGGATACAATTTTTATCATAAATAAACATGTAATTTCTATAAAAAACTAGATTACTATTGTATAAATTATATATGATACAAATTATAGTTGATTTTACGTAGTTAGTATTTTTAAATTTCATTTATTTATTTTTAGCCCAAAACATTTTATATTGCTCACTTTTTCTAACAATCTTTGATACATCACACTAAGGGACTACATTTACTAAAATCTTTGTCTGTCAAAACTCAATGAAATCTATGATTTTAATTATCCTTTTCACATCTATCACCTATCATTTAGGAACTGGAGTCTCAGCGAGTGGAGCTGATGGAGGACGTCCAGTCAAACAAGAAGAAGACCAAGGAGCTCGAAGACAATCTTCTCTATCGACTAACAAGTACCCAAGGCTCTCTGGTTGATGATGACGATCTGATCAGTGTACTAAAGACCACCAAAATCACCGCCTCCGATGTCAAGCAGAAGTTGGCCATTGCCTCGGATACTCAAATTAAAATCAACTCAGCTCGTGAGGAGTACCGTCCGGTGGCTAATCGGGGTTCTATCCTCTACTTTCTTATCGTCGAGATGAGCAATGTTGAGTGCATGTACCAAACCTCGTTAAAGCAGTTCCTTGGCATATTCGATCTTTCTATGGCCAAGTGAGTATGATCTTCTCATTTTTATAGTATAACGGCTTTACAACTTTGTCTTTTAAAATAGTATAGATATATAAAAACAAATATATTTAATTTCCATCAAAATACAGGTTTCATAAGTATTATGCATTGTACGCGGTATAATCTATTGTGTTTAGTTTTAATTCAAATGATGTGCTAACTATTTGAATAACAACATATCAAGGGAAAGTTACATTTAATTGTCTAGCTGGGATTGGAACCAGCAAACTATGGAATCTTCTCCGCTATAGTCTACCTTCAGTATAAAGTTTTAAATATCAACCAGATTACTGATTTAATTAATTTCATTTTTTAATTATTCTTTAATTTCCTTAAATTAACAGTACACAATTCTGCTATAGTCTTATTTAATGAATTTATTACATTAAGATAAATATCAAATGGCATAGCTAATAAATAATGACATTTAATGAATTTATTACATAAAGGTCATTGTTTAGTAGCTATGTCATTTGATATTTATCTTTTTTAGCCTTAATCATTTTATTTTATATACATATATACACGTATAACATGTACAAGTTAATGATATTTTATTCCTGTAAAAATGTATTCTACACATTTAAAACTGCGATAAATTGATACGAAATAGCTTTGAAATAATGTACATGCTTTTTGACTGACAAATAAACAATCCCCTCATATAATGCCTTTGTCCGTCTATATAAAGATCCGCCAAATCGCCATTCACACAGAAGCGTATTCTGAACATCATCGACTTCATGACACATGAAGTGTGGAAGTACGCTATCAGAGGTTTCTACGAGAAGGATAAGTTCACCTACACACTTCTTCTTGCTCTCAAGATCGACCTCAGCTCCAACAAAATCAAGCATGAAGAATACCAAACCTTTATCAAGGGTCAGTAGTATGACGTTGATTTATTACCCATCGTATATATTATAATTACGTTATTCTCAATAATTAAAACTACGCTTGTGCTTAATGCTTAAATATCACTCTCAAACGTTTCTAGTCTTAAATAGTAATTGAAAATAAAGACGTAATTATAATATAATATTTACAAGCTACGGAATGAAGCGACTTTTGACCAAATTATGTTTTGTACTGGGCATTTATACTAGTCTTTTTAAAGTAGATCTCTCATATATACATTTTGACAAATCATTTTTAATTTCAACTTTCATGCTTTCACTTTACTAGACGTATTAATTCAATAAAAAACTTCATTGATAAAGGTGTAAGTTAATTTGTGGCATATTGATATGTATTAACGGTATTTTTATGGACGTTTTTTTTAAGTTGAACAAAACTACTTTAAATAATAGATTTTTTGAGTTATTAGTAACATAACATGTTGATATAAATGGTTATTAACGTTAAACAAAACTTTGATTTTTAAAATTCCATACATATAAAAATTATATAGATTTTTTCGTCTAGATGTCGATTGCTAAATTCATATATATATATATATATGTGCTGTACAAGGTACCTACCTATCTCGAATTTTAATGGAAACACTAATTTATATTTATATTATTATTATTATATGTATTCATAAGTTTACAAATATTTTCACCTTTGTCTCACTATATCTTGAACACAGGCGGTGCCTCCTTGGATCTGAATGTGGTTCAGCCCAAGCCTGCAAAGTGGATCACCGACATCACCTGGCTCAACTTGGTCGAACTTTCTAACCTCCACCAGTTCTCCGGTATCCTCGATCAGGTCAGCCGAAACGAGAAGCAGTGGCGCCAGTGGTTCGACAAGAAGGCTCCCGAGGAGGAGGTAATCCCAGATGGTTACAATACCAATCTGGACGTCTTTCGTCGCCTGCTTCTGGTGCGCTCCTGGTGCCCCGATCGAACACTAAGTCAGGCCAAGAAGTACATCGCTGATTCGATGGGTGACAAATTTGCTGAGGGCTTCATCCTCGATATTGAGCATGTGTTTGATGAGTCGGAACCGCGGTCGCCGATGGTGGGCCTCTTGAGTATGGGCTCAGATCCCACACCACAGATTGAGAATCTAGCCAAAAAGTATCGAGTGGAGTGTCGAGCAATCTCCATGGGACAGGGCCAGGAGGTTCATTCACGTAGACTTATGGCCAATTTCATTCAGGTACAACTTTCTTCTTCTTGTATTTTTTAGTTTTATTAAATTTGCTACTTAGTGTATCGTTGGTATTTTAAAAGCTTAAATCTACTAATCATTAAAATTATCTAGTTATACTATTTCATAATTGATTTAAAAATTCTACTTTAAATGAAATGTGTTGTTTTTCTATATTTTTAAATAAATTTGTGAAAATCATTTCTAAATTGACAAGTTTATTTGTTTATGCAAGTTCATATATACTACTCCGAATAATATTTAAGAATTTTATTTTTTATTTGCTATATAAAGTAAATATTTTATGAGTTGTAATAAGCTAAACTAACCAGACTTACTCGACAAAATATTGTTAACATATGTACATTTATAGATACAAAATATATTGTTGTTTGTTAATTATAAAAATTACAAAATGCAGTGACAGATGCAGAGCTTTTCCTGCCGTATGTTCTGAAAATTACGTAATTTAAAAGTTCATTAGAAACATGTTTCAATTAAATATAAATATTTAAAAGTCGATTTGTATACTTGATTAGTATATATATATGTGTATATGTAGTGTTTAAAATTCTTTTTATATATGTATATTTATTCGTTTACTTATTTACATTACGTACACTTTTCACAAACTTTAATATCTATATTATTTCAAGTTGTATTTTTATTTTTGTGCAATCTTTATTATTTATTTGCTTAAATGACTTTGCATCATATATGTATGTACACGCTTTTTAAATTCTACGATTTTTGTTATTCTCTTTTCGATAGAACGGCGGCTGGGTTCTTCTCCAGAACTGCCACTTGTCTCTGGCTTACATTGAGGAGTTGATGGTCCAGGTCGTCGAGTCAGAGACCTTGCACGACGACTTCCGTGTCTGGGTGACGACAGAGGTCCACCCGAAGTTCCCAATATCCTTCCTGCAGATGGCCATTAAATTCACCAACGAGCCTCCCCAGGGCATTAAGGCAGGTCTCAAACGGACATATGGATCTTTCACACAAGATTTCCTGGAAATCAGCAACATGCCCCAGTGGAAACCCATGGTCTTTGGGGTGGCCTTCCTGCACACCTGTGTCCAGGAGAGACGGAAGTTTGGCCCCCTTGGTTGGAACATTCCCTACGAGTTCAACACGGCTGATCTCAATGCAAGTATCCAGTTTGTACAGAACCATCTGGATGATATGGATATCAAGAAGGTGGGGACATACAGCTTCTACTATTGGGTTTTGTTTGTCGTGCTAATCGAAACACATAATAATAATTCTTTATTGTAAATACAAAAGGAGGTTTCAGGTGCTGGGAATATTAACAAAACTACTGTTATGAAGCGAGAAAATGTTTAACCATCTTAAATTTCACCACATTGTATAAACTAATAAAATTTCTAATGTGTATTGTATATTGTATATACTAGATATCCATTTCACCTTTGATATTTTAAATAATATTTCAACCAAACGATAATTTTGTGTAGTTAGTATAAACACATATTTTTTATGTACAACTATATTTTCAAAATAATATTGTTGCAATATAATTTAAGATGAATTCCTAACGCTCTGGTGTTGATAAATTAACAGTATTGCTTAATGAAGTGAAATTATCAAAGCTTATTATGACCAGAATTTTAAAAATATTATTACGTGTTGTCATGTACAGTAAAACATTTTAGAGGACATGTTTGTATATTTTGATAATATTAAACATGTAAGAAAAGTTACGTATAATATTTTATTTTATTGTTTTAATCAATTTTAGTAAATAATTTTTTAATGATTTTGATATGTGTATTTTTTATCAGTCATGTATTTTTATTTAAATTCAATTATTATAAGTCATCAAAATATAGAATGCACCAAAAACGTTAGATTATTCACTCTTTCGCATTTCTACCCTTCTATTTCAATTTAAAATTTATATTTTTATACTACATACTTATTTTTTCATTCAAAAATTATTTATATTAGTCATTAAATACCGCTATTTAAAAATGACGAAAATCACCAAGATTGGAAACAATGTATAAGTTACAAAATCTTTTTATTGTGTTATTTTGTTTAACAAAAGACAGTTCCTCTATTATCCTGTAGTTTTAAATCCCACTGCAAATTATCAATATTATACATACATATTAAGTGCTTTAGAATTCTAAACATTTCTCTCGAAAATATTTCCCCATATTTTCTGACTATACTGCAACCCTATAATATTCTCTTACAGGGTGTAACATGGAAGTGTGTCTGCTACATGCTTGGTGAAATCCAGTACGGTGGTCGGGTCACTGACGATTTTGACAAACGCCTACTCAACACCTTCTGCAAGGCTTGGTTCTCAGAGAAGATGTTTGATCCAGTTTTTGCTTTCTTTCCCGGCTATGTCATCCCCAAAGCGATCAAACTGCCTGATTATCTTGAGTACATTAACAACCTGGCCACCAGTGACTCTCCTGAAGCCTTTGGACTCAATACCAATGCGGATATCACGTAAGTAACACTGGTTTTTCTACTTCATTTACATATTTTTGTTTAAATTCTTCAACATCACCTAAGTGTTTATTTTACTTAAACGTTAATTATGTAAGCCATACCTATACTGTTATAGGCATAATAATATAATACAATTTCATTTTCTTCTAAAATCCTTGTTTGACCAAAGACCCGAATATTTTAGTTTATCACAGACTACAATTTGTGCATAAATAGTTAAATTATATACTGTTTAATACATTTTAATACTGTCAATACATTTGTTAATAATAATACAAATTAATACTGTTTAATAATAAAATATATAATTGAATCAAATGGATTTTTGCTAATTTATGATTTTCATATATACATTTATTTACATATTTTAAAAACTGTTGAACTAAGCTTGAGATATATATAAGAATAGTTACTTTCATTTAGATAACATTCTGATTCATATAATAATTTAATTCTAAAGATAGTTTAAATGCTACATCTAGAAAATACTAGTTGTTCCATTTTATATTACAGTTTTATTAATCCATTGTATAAAAATACAATTCGATTTCAGATATAAATAAATATCTTACTTTGTTGAACTTATAATATGTCTTAAATGTCTAGTGCCATGATCTCTTATATTCAAAATTAAATATCCAAATTATAAAATCTATTAAAGTTGGTTCATTTTTATAATTGATAATTTAATTTTAATTAAAAGTAAACATGTTTTTAAATAATCATTCATTTTCTTAATTTGTTTATAAACTGTGAGTACAATATAAACAATTTTAACTAAGTTTTTTTAATTTTATATTTAAGTGAGTTATTTTAGATTAACTAATTATTGTACATTTGTTTATACGTGTAGGTATTGTTATGTTGATATATATATGACATATTATAATATGTAAATAAGCTATGCTACATACAAATTTTTTAAACTAAATGTTTTTAATATTTGTAGATACATGTCGTATTTCCTTAATCTTCCATTTATATTTGGCGTATGTGTGTAGGGTGTGTGTGTATTTTCTGTTTTTCTATATTTCTATAAACTTTTTTTTTGTAAAATCTATCTATATAAATTAATATATCGATATATTACATTTTTATCATATAAGATTTTTAATAATCTATATATTTAAGGTGCTGTTTTATGATATTTGCAAACATATATGTATATATGCAAAGTATAAAACACTACCAGTTTAGAACTATATTCTTCAACTACTCTGTGTAGGTCTGTTCTTAAATGCATACAATTTAATATTATCTATTATTTAACTTTTATACAATACGCTAAATATGTTAATTGTTTATTTTTTTAAATCTGTTCATTTTTCTTTTACTTAGTATAAAATAATCACTATTCATTCTATACATATGTATATTATCGTTCTTCAGATAATACTTTAATAAAAATATAAAAATATAAATGTATAAATATTTTATTCTATTTGAAAAGATATATAATGCTCATACTCTCAAAATAAATCACAGAATATAGGTACCTACATTAAGTTAAAAATCTTCAATATAGACATTTTCATCTAGAACAATTAATAATTTACTGTTGAACATACTATAAATTATATTTCAATTAATTATTTAACGTAATAGTTTAAAAAAAGAATTAGATAATTATTTTTCTCATTTATGTACAATATTTATTTTATTCTAATTATAATCCAATTAATTATTGAACGTAATAGCTACTTAAACATACAAAAAGAATTATTAATTATTTTTATCCATTTGTACACAATAATTTCTTTATAATATCCATTTAGTAGCGTTCGAAAAATACATATATACTATCGAGATATTAATAACAAATAAGTTAATGTTAAGTTATGATTATTTTATCCCGACTCACACATGAATAAATATAATTATTCCAAAATATTGAAACTCAACAATAGACAATTTTAAGAACACATTAAAGACATTTTATTTAATTATAAAAGTTACAGTAATTTGTTTGCTAGTATTATCATTATTTTAGGCCTTGCAAATTCTTAAAATAGGATTTTGAAAAAGTTTTATTTCAAGAAATACCTTACTTGCCCGCCTTACTTCTATGACTTCTATCTCTTCTGGATTATTACTTAATTATTCTAGTTATTTACGTTTAAATGAAAAGTCTCATTTTGAACATCGATAATCTCAATTTTATTTTTGATTGTTTTAATTACGACGATTATTGTCTTAATTAAGTCTCATTTAGAATATCGATAATCTCAATTTGATTTGTGTTTGTCTTAACTCGACGCAGTTGTCACAATTTGTATTGTGATAATCCTACATTGAATTTCAATTTGATATCATAGTACAAAATGGGACAACTAGGCCTTTAAATGTCAACTTATGATATATATAACTTTAATATTTACACCTTTATTTTCAGTTTAGTAGCGTGTAAGTCATTTTAAATTGTTGTTCTTCTATATTGAAGTATAATATTGTCTCATTCAGAACTTGAAACCGAATTGTAATTCAAATATCTCTCACACGTTATCTTAGCTCAAGAATAATTTTAAACAGAATATTCACAACTATCGTAAAGCACAACAACTTCATGTTGTATTTTAATCAAAACTGGTGTGCTTAACTTAAACTAATAACGTTTAAATCAAGTTAAATATAATATAGTTCATAATTTATTTTTTCTAAAACTTACCGCAATAACTATAAGCTTTTACTAATTTAATTCGTAGGGGACACTGTTCGGCATACAAGTTAGTGTTGATAATTACATTTATACATAATTTTCTTTAAATTACATAACGTATTACGAAGATGTATATATTAGCAATGATTGTTAAAGTTTATAACATGACAAAGTTTCAAAGGAATTTTATATATTTAATATCGTTAAATATATAAGAACTATTTGTGTTAATGACATTATTTTTTTGCAAAACACTTAATTGTATGCACATTTTCTACTGGAATTGAAATATTAAAAAATATTATTAAAATTAGATTTAACTGTTAAATATATAATACATTTCTTTTAAACTTACTACAACAAACACATGAACACACAAACATGAACACATTTTTTTTTCAAGAAAATCAAATGTTTATTAATGCATTAAATGTTTATTAAGCATTAAAGAATTAATTAAACTTACTGA
The DNA here is from genome assembly GCA_036023295.1 of Invenusta paracnida. Classification (NCBI taxonomy): domain Eukaryota; kingdom Metazoa; phylum Platyhelminthes; order Proseriata; family Coelogynoporidae; genus Invenusta; species Invenusta paracnida. The sequence goes on from JAYRBW010085993.1 coordinate 10,258, forward strand.
CTTGTAGTGTGCTGCTTTTCTTATCAGATAAGGTTATAAGTAAATATCGCGCAGTGTGTCGCCAAGGTCGAACAAATATTTTAAAATAACACGTTAAATTATATAGGCATCCAAAATCCTTTCTTTCCTATATTTTATTGTTAATTATAATATCGCCTTCATTCCGCTCATCTCGATAGATATCAGAGTGTGACAGCTAAATCAATTCTGGAGAGTATCCTGAACATCCAACCCAAAGACGCCTCAGCCGGAGGTGGTGAGACGCGTGAGGTTATCGTTTATCGTCTGTCTGACGACATGTTAGAGAAACTGCCAATGGACTATGTTTCCTTCGAGGTTGAGGAGCGTCTGCAGAAGATGGGCCGCCTCCAACCTATGAATATTTTCCTTCGACAAGAGGTGGATCGTATGCAACGTGTCATTGCGACTGTGCGTACGACACTTACAGACCTCAAACTGGCGATCGATGGTACCATCATAATGAACGAGAATCTGAGGGACGCACTCGACTGTATGTTTGATGCCAGGATACCAGACCTATGGAAGAAAGTCAGTGAATAAGTTTAATTTGTTATATCGACTATAATATACTACTTTTACTTTTTATTATATTGTGCTTCTTTTTATATAAGAAGTATCGTTTTTGTTAAACATCTTTTATAACGAATAGTTAGTACTCTTCCACGTACATAGTTTATATCCGAACATATCAAATGATAAATTTGTAATTACTGATGAATAAACAATTTAATTCATTAGCAGGCAGGAGCCACGAATATAACCAGATAGAAATATAACTTATAAATAATTGGATAACATTAGTTTTTCTTTAAACATAATATAATAAATACTTTTTTTCCAAGTCAATATTTAATATATTGTGATGATAAAAGGACTAATAATTATATATTTTATATTTAAGGTTCCACATTTTTATGCAGATAACATAAGACATAGTAGCTTTTCACTTTATTACATTTTTCATTTAATCTGAATTAATAACCAATAAATAACATTACTAATAGAATAATGTGCACATTTGGCAGCACAAAAGTATTGATTAACTTATATATTTTCGTATTACACATGTACAGGTCTCTTGGGAGTCTTCAACCCTTGGCTTCTGGTTCACTGAGTTGATCGAGAGGAACAGTCAGTTCTCCAGTTGGCTATTCGATGGCCGGCCCAACTGCTTCTGGATGACAGGATTTTTCAACCCCCAGGGTTTCCTTACAGCTATGCGACAGGAAGTCACCCGCAGTCACAAGGGTTGGGCATTGGACACTGTCGTCTTATGGAATGACGTCACCAAGAACATGAAAGATGACGTTTCACAGTCACCATCTGAAGGGGCCTACGTATACGGGCTCTTCCTAGAGGGAGCCGGCTGGGATCGAAGAGGCTGCTACCTCATAGAATCCAAGCCCAAAATCTTATTCGAACAGTTGCCGGTGATTCACGTGCAGGCGCTTGATGTTTCCAAAGACAAGGAGTTGCCCAAGGAGATGCTCAAAAATATGTATGTCTGTCCGGTTTACAAGAAGCCACGTAGAACGGATCTAACATTCATTGCCTCTGTCTATCTCAAGTGCAAGCACATCCATCCGCCAGAGCACTGGACAATGCGCGGTGTGGCTCTCCTTTGTGACATTAAGTAGAGACCAGCTTGCCAGCTGTCCATTCTAAAATCTATATCTTATCTCCCCCCTCCTCCCCTCACCTATCGATCTATCACATTAAACACAATCTATTTGTATTCATATTTTTATTTCCGTCCAGCTCAGTGAACAACCAAGAAACAGAAATATTATTATTTTCCGTCTGAACAAATTATAGGTTCTATGTACTTTTATTCCCGCCATAGACATAATATTGACACCCCAGTTTCGACCCTTTCTCTCTCTTTTTTTATTCTTCTTCTCTTTATTCCTCTTTATGCTATACAATTACAATTATTATTGTTCTGAACAAATCGATCGTGTGGTGACGCAATTATTATATTAATTTTTCCTCCTGTATTTTATTCTTTTCACTTTGGTAAACTTATATATTTTAATAAATCATGCAAAAGACATCAGAATTGAACATCCTTGTTTTCTTTAATATTATTATTTTTGAAAATTTAAACAAAATTTAGGAATAAAAGTGTTTCAAATTAAATTATCTGCAAATCATAGCATTACCCACTTTTGATATATTAAGTTTAATCACTGATAAAATATGCATATCGGACATAATATTTTATTTTCGGAGTTACACAAAAGAACTAGAAAGTGTAAAAAAACTACTTCAAAACCAAATAATACATCTTTAATACGAAATATGCTTCTAATACATAAAATATATTAACCTCGTATTGGATTTATTTATTCTAGGTCAGATATATATAGTCATTTGAATTTTGTATTAAAGAAACTCAGATTGTATTTATATTTTTGTATAGGTACTATTTTATGTTAATTGTGTACTTTGATAGCATTCAATGTTGTATGGAAGGCTCTTCAATCTGATAAGATTTAAATTAAGAGAAAGGTCTAGTGGGTCTTAATTCAAGAAACGTTGTTTACGAATAATGTTGCTCTGGCATTAAACTCTGAGAATGAATTACAAAGGCTCATAAACCAATTCAACCATACATGCAAAATTAGGCCTATCAGCCTTCAGAAAGCTGTAATCATGAGACAAGATATCAGAAATGCTCCAGCATCCGGATTGAGGACCACATACTCGTAGGGGTCCACAAGTGTGCATATCTTAGCCTCACCATCATTAGAAACCTGAGTATTAACGCCAAACTAATCCGTCGTATAGACAAAGCATCAACAGCAATGGCTCGACTGTCAAAGAGGGTATGCGAAAATAACACCAAGATGTGGGTATATTAGGCATGAGTTCTGAGTAAAGTGTTGTGCCGTAGCGATTCAGGGATTCTCCATGCCCAACTGGAGCACTCAATATTATGTAGTATACTGCAATAATAGTAATTTATATTTCAAAATATTTCGTAAAATGATATTAAATATTGATATAAACATTTGTATTGGATACAAATCGAATAAATATATATACTGTAATATATAATGCCAGACTGCTTTAAAAGAACCTCGCAATGTTTATTTCAGAAAATCCTGGTGTTACGGCTTGCAACAGAAGAAAGTTAACTATACAGCAATGCCCTATTAACAAATGGTTGCAAACTATAGTTCTCGTTTTGGATATTTTATGTGAGAAAAATAATGTTAACAGTTTCACGATGATAACTATTTTCATAAATTAAATTTTAAAATTTATAAGACATAAGAAAGAATAGGATCCTCAAATGTAAGTTTTGAGACAAATTTAAAGCCTATATGTAATTGTGAATCGTTATCCAATATTACATTGAGAATACTATCCAAATTTGTGCCACAATACTTTTGCACAACATACGAATATGTTTTATTATATAGTTTTAAAGAGACCAAGCACTATTTTTATGTGAGACTGTTTAAATTTATGCGACTATAAGTGCAACGACTCAAAAAACATATTTTTACAGATGTCGTTATATATTAAACACAAAATGATCAACACAAATATTTTTTACGTCTGTAATAAATTAATATATTTCTATTAATCATGCATCTTATTATAATCATATTTTGTTTAAGAGTAAAGAGAGTTCTTGCTGTAATATATTTAGTGTATTTAACTACTAATGTTTGAGGTTAAATAGAAAAGTCAAGACTAGAAAATGTGGAGTTAAATACACTAAATATATTGCAGCAAGTGCTTTCTTTACTGAATTATTTTTAATTTTTTTTTAATCTTATGCTGCACAGAGCGAACCACCTATTTATAATATATTTATTTTGAAAATCTAGTAACAAATATATAAGCAGTAGCTCATTTTTAAGTATCACATTGCCTAGATGATCATTTTGAAATGATGTATATTTATCCTACAAAACTTAAGAATTAAAATATATTACCAGTAATATTTAGTTAATAATTCATTTTAAAATTTCTATTTTTTTCAACTATAACCTAGTAATTCAACTTTTATATACATCACAACACATTAAATAAACACACTATACTAAGTCACTTCCAATCAGAATATTTTTGTTCTACATATAATTCATATAATTTCGGGACACGTTATTTTAAGTATTTTTGATAAAAAAAAAAGAATTAGGTTTGAGTCTTGGATTATGTTAGAATCAATTACGTACTCCTCGGTTTGAGTATGTATATATATCATTGCCAATCATTAATTAGGCATTAAATACTCAGATTAATGGTTAGAATTTATATATTTGAGGAAAAATAAAAGGCCAAAATAATGTACTTATAAATAAAAATAAAGAATAACTTATTCAAATAATAAAAATGTTTTTCTAATCATTATTGTTACCAAAATTAATTATTTTTAATAATGACTGTTAAAAAAATGTGCTGCTATATTTATAAAAAAAAGGTAAAATAGTAAAGTATATTTATCTAACGTAATTTAGAAAACAAAAACTAATAATGTTCATTATGTACAAATAACTCAAAATTATATGCATTCTTCTTATCATGATTTGCACTATTTTCTGGTTAATAGATAACAGACTTTTATTAAAATTTTCCTAATAAATAAATGATAATGTATCCAATTAAGTCAAACGTTTTCCAACCTTTATTCGCGAATAAGGCGATATAATATCTGACAAGTATGCTGCATTTAAATCAATGGGCTACAACCTTTAATGATAAAAGCCTCATTTGTGTCTAATATATTATGTAGTTCAGTGGAAAAATAACTGATGGCGATTTAGACAGTTTGTTATTTTAATAGAACTATTCATCAATACACTTAAAATAACGACCCCGCCTTTTTATATATAATGATATATTTAGTCTTATATTTTAAATTATTATACCTTTATTTCTAACTCCTTTAACATAAGATTGCAATCTAATACGCTTCTTCTCCCGATTAATTATATGTGGGGATACTTATGTTCGTGCAATATACACATACTAAGAAGGTTTACTACTTCTATTGATCGCCAAGTTTGGTTAGAGTCGCAACTTTATTATCTGAAGCGTCTACATCTAAGTTTGTGTGAGTTGATAGTATCAGGTTTGCTGTACTTCGTTTAAATAGACTATGGACAAGTTCCACCACTGACGCCCAAATATAAGCACCCCATTATTGAAGCCTCAGTATCTGAACCTGCTATTTTGGACCTCCAAAGTTGAATATGTCAGTCGCTTATTCTCAGATTATCTCATCTGGACAAAGAGGCGTTTTCTTTCGACTGTTGACAATGTAAGTTAATACAAAAATTCGTTTTCAAAATAAAAATGAATAATACCAAGAATTCCAGATGTAGTTCTTGTAGGAATCACACATTTACAATTAAAAAACTATTTTTATGCATATAAGTTAACTCTGTTAGAAGTCTATATTTATATAGATACATTATTCTAAATATTTGTTCCCAAATTAATATGTTAACATTTTGAACGATTCAACAAATTTGACATTTACTTGTGATAATATTTGTAACATGCCGTTAAGAATCATTTTATGCTCGTATTGAATTATTTATATAATGTTATCCATTACACTGCTAAATATACCTTTTCTAATTCATTAATAAAAATGTTAAGTTTAATAACGACAGTCTCAAAATAATATAGTTTACTTAAATCATTATCTAACGGCATAAGCGACAAACTGAATTCAACAGTAGAAATTCACAAACACACAAGTCAGAAATAAAAACATTTAATCTAATATAACAATTTCCAATCAAACAATAGAAACCAGTATGTACGTTATATTGTATACTAAACGTTTAAATAGTAATTTACATAAACTGTTATGTGTTTTTTAATTAAGACACATTATTTTATTTATAATTTATATTATACATTATTTACATTATTATGTATATGTTTTTATTATTAATAAATGTAATTATAATTCGTGTATATTTTATGGCTTATTTGATTTGCACTTGAAACTGAATTTGACCAAAATCTTTTTGTTTTTATAATAAGTAGTTAAATGCAAACTATATATAACATCATGGTATTAGAGGCACATTTACCCATTAATAAATTATTTCAAATTAGATAGTGACATGAAAGCTTTTATTGGATAATGTTATTTTACAATGTTTGTTATAAAACTTTACAACTGTCATAGTGGTACATAATTTAAAAAAATGTAATACTGTATATATTCATTTACGCATGTAAAGCTTTCAGAATTTGTAATTTTATAATAAAAATAAGATTTCAGACAATACCCATTGAAATATGCTTATCTCATTCATAAATAGTAAATATAGTCAGATTGTTCATTTTCTGTTGTAAATAATTATAAAGAACATAATTAGTAAAAAAAAGTTGTAAATAGAAAACTTGATGTATCAATTCAACAAAAAATATTTACTTGTATAAGTATCTTATTATAATAAATATCAAATATCAAATATACATTTATCTAATATTATATGTACATGTATATTGAAATTATCTATATTTTATTGTTAATCTTACACATTATTGTATTCTTATAATGCTATTCTAACTGGATTTATTTATAATCTAGTGATCATGAGAAGACGCGAAAATGTATTTTCGATACTATCTTCCCTTCTGAAATGTATAGGATGAATATCTAATATTAGAATGAATAGCTATCCTCTTACATAGGTATATATATACATTTGTTTACTTATAACTAAATTTCCAACTATCATTGTTAAACTGAGATTATGTATAATGACTCGCGAATTTGCGCCTTTCTACTTTTGAGTGGATTTTACTATATTATGACATTTTTAATCTATTGTTGTCTTGAGATTACCATTATTTAACTAACTATTTTTATTTTTGAATGAAAAAAATGTATGCAATTAAAGTCCAGCGCCAGAAATATACAAATGTATTGTTATAGAAATATATTAACATTATGTTTTGCTGCATGTATTAGTAAAACGTTTAGTATGTGTTGCAGTCGGATAATTATTTCATGATTTTTAAATTGAATACATTTGTAGCTAAACACATTTCCAGTTTTAAATATTTGTCTTTCTTCCAATTTTATCTGTACATATCTCTATCTATACATATATTCATATATAACTTTTAATTAGCTATTTAATGCATGTTTAAAGATCATTAATATATTATGTAAAATTAAACATTTATAAAAAAAAAGTTTAATATAACTACAATTTATAAAAATATTTAGTAGTAAATTTGAAACAGTTTATTATTCATACTTATTCAGCAAATAAATTTGAATAAAACCTATGAACGTAGGTAGTTTACATTCCTTTTATTCCAGTTGCATTTATTTTTCGAATTTTATTTACATGTTGTGGTAATATTCAGGTGATACTCGTAATTTTATGTAATTAGGTAATGCATATAGTCACAATCGTTGTATGTCTATACTTATGTCTCTAAATTGTATCTTTACCTTTAATTACTAGAACTTAACGTACTTTAGTAAAAGAAAATTATAAAAAATACCTGGAAATAGTATGAGATATTTGAAAATGTAAAATATATAAATGATTTAATATGTAATAATTATTAAATGATCCCCCAAATAGTTCAGTTAATAATTTGTTCTCCAAATTAAATACAAAATGCGGTGGAAATTAGATACAGTAATATTAGAAAGATATTAGAAACTGAGTTCAAAAATATATGTTTTTGCACATTTTTTAAATGAAATGTAAGTATAAAAGTAAGAATCAATATGCAACAAATATTGTTAATGTTAAAAGAGAGATAATATAAAGCATGTAATACTTAATACTAATAGATGTTAAAAAACAATTCTACATTTCATCTACTAAAAACATTCGAAGAGTTTTCCATAAAATAGTCAAAGTAAAAATAAGTCAACACTGATATCTGAGCTATATTATTTATTGATTATAAAGTATAATCTCTAATGCCAAGCTCTGCGCACGTTATATAAACTCTAATCACAGAGATGTTTATTTTTTAATATTTTCTTTATACTTCCAAGATACATAATTCATTATACATATAATCTTCATATTATATAAACATAAGTTTAACATATTTTAATAGTTTTCATTTAATAATATTTCGTTACGCTTAAATATTTCTGACATTTTCATATAGTTTGGATATTTAAACAAAAGAATTCTTAATTAACTGTGCAAACCTGTATAACTCATTTTATTGATTTATTTGATTTGAAATATTAATAACATATCATTCAATATCAATATTATCATATGCTCCAAATTGTTTTAAGAAACCGGCGACACATAATGACTACACATATTAAAGTATTTTTATATACATATATAAACTTTTTATACATAATAAAAATACTATTTATTTTATTATGTATAAAAAGCTTTTCATATCAAATCTAATCACAAACTTAATCAAATGCGATGATACTTCAATAACTACGATTTTAAAGAAGTCAATATACAATGTAATACATTGTAATATATAATGTAATACGATTAATCATGTGCAGTGTTATGTCCTTCAAGCTAAACTTTATATCATACAAATATGTGCTAAAATACAATTCATATATTATTCATTCATATATAATATGAATTTATATAAGAATATATATAAGAATAATGAGGCCATGTCTTATATACTATGGGTGACTGGAATGCCAAAGTGTGGGAATGAGACTACCGACAACACCAACGGGTAAATATGGACTTGGCATCTGAAACGTAAGAAGAGACAGACTCGTCGAATTCTGCAGCTTCAACAGCTTCCGCATAACGAACACCCTATTCAAACTTCATAACCGTAGATTGTACACCTGGACGTCCCCAGATAAGAAAACCAGAAATCAGATCGACTACATCCTCTGCAAAGGAAGATGGTCAAGCTCAGTTAACCGCGCAGCAACTCTTCCCGGAGCTGACTGTGGTTCTGACCATAATATTATGCTCATAGCAGATATCAAATGCAAACTCAAGAGAACTTTCACTCTCAAAATTACAGCGAAGTTCGATATCAATAGAATTCCTAAGGAATTCACCCAAGAACTCCAAGGAATTCACCCAACTCTGACACTATGGCTCACAACGTCGATGACATCTGGAACAATCTTAAACATATCCCCTTAGAGAAAGTGGAGAGAAATATCCCTAAAATAAGCAAAAAGAAGATTACTAGTTGGCTCTCGACGAAAGCCATTATGATAGCTAGAAGATCTGCCAAACTCAAATATGAAAAAATGAGTACAGACTGCTTAATGCGAAATTCCAGAGGCAAGCTAGAGCCAACAAAAAGCAACACCTAAAGACTATATGTCAAAGAATCGAAGAACACAGCAACAAAGGAAGGTCCAAAGATCTTTTTACTGAAATCAAGAACATCACTGGGGCTTTTAACCCTAGATGTAGCACCATTAAGACTAGTAGAGGCAACATTGTGACAAAAGAAAGAGAGGTGAAAGAAAGATGGAAGCAGTACACCAAAGACTTATATCGTCGTAACCATAATATCACGGACGTTTTCAATGAAACAGATTACGTAGACGAACCGGCACTATTGTTCTCTGAAGTACAAACAGCACTCAATGAATTAGCAAAGGGCAAATCACCTGGTTATGACAACAACCCCATTGAATTTCTGAATACAATTGACGATATCACAGTAGGCAAACTCCCCTTCTTATGCAACTGCATTTGGAAGAACAAGAAATGGCCAAGCGATTGGAAGAAATGTTTTTGTTCCGTTATTCAAGAAAGGAGACAAGAAAGACTGTGGCAACTATCGCACCATAGCACTTATCTCTCAAACAAGTACAATCCTCTTGAAAATAATTCAAAATCAGCTTAACCCTATCTTATAAGCAGAACTTCCTCAATAGCAGGTTGGTTTCCGCAAAGGTAGAGGTACCAGAGACCACTTCACAAACATTCGAGGAATCATGGAAAAAGTCAAAGAATATAAAAGAGACATTTATATGTGTTTTATAGACTATTAGCTTTCGACTGTGTTGATCATGCAGAGCTTTGGAACAGCTTAATCAAACTCGGAGTTTCTCAGCATCTAGTAGTGCTTCTACACAGTCTCTACACAGATCAGACAGCTACCGTCAGAACTGAGTTCGGCGAAACAGAAGAGTTCTTGATTGGAAAAGGTGTTCGTTAAGGGTGTATCCTCTCGCCAGTACTTTTCAACATTTACGCAGAAATCATCATGATAAATGGTCTTAAAGATTGGACAGGAGGCATCCAAGTCGGTGGCAGAATAGTCTCCAACCTCAGATACGCACGCAGATGACACCACTCTATTTGCTGGTACTAAAAAAGAACTGAAGCTCCTCATCAACAAAATTAAAGTAGCTGGGGAAGAAGCCAGTCTATATCTGAACTTGAATAAAACCAAGATCATGACAACTGGCAATATTGGAGTAGTCACAATGAGCAACGAAAGAATCGAAGTTCTAGACAAGTTCCTCTTCTTAGGCGCCTTGATCACCAACAATAGCTCCTGCAAGCAGAAAATCAACAGACTTATAGCTCTAGGCAAAGCAGCCATGGGAAGACTGGACAAAATCTAGAAAGACTATGGCATCGGCAACCAAACTAAAGCAAAATTAGTCAACTCATTTATAGTCTTCCCATTGTTTTTATGTAGCATAATCGTGGATGGTTAGAGTTGAGGAAAGAAGAAAGATAGACTCGTTTGAAATATGGTGCTGGCGCAGAATCTGGCCCCAAGATTACCTGGCGCGATAAGATAACCAACAAAGCGATTGAAACAAAACAGACCCAAACTCACGCTTGAAGCTATGCAGGTCAAAAACACACTTAGCTATTTTGGCCACATCTCACGGGCGGATGGCTCTCTTGATAAAGATATTATGCACGGCATAATGAAAGGCGAAAGGGGTAGAGGAAGACCAGCGACTAGACTGCTGGATACCATCACCAAATACACCAATTCCTCTCTTTTCAACATCTCTAGTATGATAAGAGACCGCAAAGCTTGGAGAAGACTCACCATGAACGTCACCAGGGGTCGACCACAAACTCGACGGAACAAGATAATATGTAGGTATATTACTGTATATTATAGTAAAATTTATAATATTTATAATAATAATGCTACATTTATTAATGATTTATCATTAAATACTTATTTACCAGTTTACTGTCACTCCTAACTAAGTTACACATAATGTAAAAAATTTGTAATAAATAATCGCAAAAAAATTCTATGAAAAAATAATTATAATAAATTCCTCTGATAGGCAAAATTTATAAATTCAAAAAAAGTTTTATATTGAGAAAAGTTTGCTAAATATATTTTACCAGCTATATTAGCAATAAATGAATGATAAGTACTGAACATTAATTTATACGATATAAGTTATGACGTTACATCTTAAACTTATATTGTATAAATTAATTTTCTGTGCTTCTTATTGAAAAAAATACCAATATAGCTGCTAGAATAGAATTGACAAAAAATTTCGCAGTATGCAAAACTTTTTAAATATTTACATATAGAAATAATTTATTTAAATATTTGCTGTACAAATTTATGTAGAAAACATAACTTGCTGTATATGATCAAAGTAATTTTATTTACTAATATATTATCTATTTAACCTCCATCTTCGTCGTTTTTTGTTTTCTTAATTTTAAATTAGCAGCATACGAAGAATAAACATATTATGTCTATTCTTCGTATGCTGCTAAGTACTACGAAGTTACTACATGTACGTAATATGGATTAAAATCCATTTAAAAATTATAATTTATATAATTTAAAACGAGTAAATATAAGATATTTACAAAAGAATAGAAATATATACGTGTTTCTTTGATGTATACACACTCAAAAAATTTACGTGACTTTTTGCAACTTTGCTGTTATATTTTTATTAAATATATATTTAAATTAAAAAAATGTATATATTTATATACATAAGGGCATAACTAACAGGAGAGAAATAACAAAAATAAATAAGACACAAACAATGAAGCCGGTCATACAAAGATCGGTCACAAACGAGCCGAACAGGACAGGCCTGCTAAACAATCGACAAGCTCAATAGCTAGCCAGGTGTGAGTAAGATGCCCTGGGTGGGATTAGAACCCAGGGGGTCGTTACTTCTTCTTCTGGGACAC
>JAYRBW010086004.1:483-22409 GCA_036023295.1 Invenusta paracnida
TGATGGTAATCATTTAATAGTTGCATGTCTTTACTATTGTTTAGACATAATAAACAAACTTGACTGTGGTTTTCTGCATGCATCTTAATATATTTCGACATACTGAATAAATAAATATAGTTTGAATTTAGATTATATAGACTTAGCCAGCATGCCATAACCATATATGGTCATGCATTTTAAAAATTCACATACATGTATTAAAATGAACCATGACCATATGTGGCTATGTATTTTAATATATTTGTGAGTCATAATTTTAATTTAATTGCTATATATAAGAAAAAATCAATAACCAAGTTAACAAATTTGAATAATATATGGTCATGCATTTTAAATATTCATGCATATTAGCAATATTAAAATGACCATGACCATATTATGTGGCTATATATTTACACAAAACTAAATGACAGTAAGCAAATATAATTATTTGGCATGCTTTACACTTAGCCTGATGAATTTAAATACTTAGAGTTGATGTTGCTTATGGAAAATTTAATATAATAACGATTTTTGTTAGAGGAAAAAGGGGAGAAATCGATAATTAGCCATAAATAAAAATGAACCAAGCTAAACCATTTTTTCAACAAGTTTTATACTTAGTCTGGTGTACTTAACCTTTTCCTGATAGGCCTATCAATGTTTGATACAAAATTGAAGTTAACTAACCCAGCGATCAAACCTTGATCATAACTTTAGAATAGAAATGCAGAGCTGTTTACTTTTATGATTTAGGTGTAAAAATTACGATTTGGGGGTGTTGTATGATTTTTGGTTTTTTTAGTTTCAATTTTTTAATGTCTTTTTACAGTTTAAAAAATTATTTTTATATGTCTTCAATCTTGTGTTCTATTTATGTTATTTTATATGAATTTTTCACTTTTTTAGATATTTATATTAGTCTTTTTTAATATATTTTCAGGTTGTTCCAACTAAGATATTTTGTTATTTGCAATATTATTAATCTTTGCAGATATTATTATGTTACTTTCAATTAATTATTAAATATGTTTTTGACTAAATTTTGTTTATGTTTTTATCTAAAGTTGATTGCTACATAATTTATTTTAGCATATTCAACATTATAAGATCTTTATAAGAATGTTATATTAAGACCTTTGTATATTTTTTTGTCAGAATGCTGTAAAATGTATTTCTTTTTCGAAAACTAGCAATTGGTGATGATGATATTACTGGTTGATTAATAAAATTATATATTGCAATTAACATACAAAATAAATAATTATTATAATGTATATTTTAACACAAATCGACTGATGACATCTAAGTGGAATGAGTATATTAATATAATATAATATTATATAAAAATAATTGATTCAAATTACAATAATATATGAATAAATAACTAATTTAATTGCACATTTATTAAATAGTTCAGTTTTTAAGACACATTTAAACTCATTGAAATTGGAAATGATGTGCAATTGGACAACTCACAGATAGTGTCAACAGTCCAATGTTTCAACGATTGGCATATACAATGATGGGCATTTTGACAGTGCCTCACTCCAATGCACCATGCGAACGGATTTAAGCACTTCTTGTTTTGAAGGGACAGGGAGAGTTTGATCCCACTAATAATGATAAACTAAAGTCGTGCTACACTAAATCTTTGTAGCAATACAAGAAATAACAATGTTACACATGTTTCCTATAAAAGTATAAGAATATTCACATTTGAAAGTACATAACTAATACTGAGTGAGGTCATGTCTAGGTTTTAATACCTGTGGTGTTGGTGTCATTATTTTCAAATTGTTATATATCTAATAATGTTAACAAATAATAACAAATGACCAAAACTTCTAAAATATATTGAAACTTTTAAAATTAAAGTTTTGTTGTTCATCCACAATTAAAATAAATTCACATTTACACCATTTTATACCTGAGTGTTCATTCCTGTGTTAATTTCATCCCTTTTTTGTAATAATTGCTTTAATTTGATCATATTTATACTAATTGGCTTTGAAAAGGTGTGCTTTTACTTTTTTACGATAATCAGGGTTATTTTACCATAAATTAGGATCTAGATTACGATTTTCAATCTTTTTGGGTAAATAGCTCTGGAAATATTTATTAATTTATTACTATTAACAGTTTAAATCTTCACAATTTTACTACTGATTTTAACAGATTTAAAGCTAGTCAAAATTAATAGTTTGATATATAAAAATAGAAAGCTTTATATTTCAATATTTATACTCATAATCATTCTTGTTCTTGATTAGATAAGTTTCAATTTTATATTGTAATTTTTTATTCTGCCAATTATAGCTTGCTATGACTGAGCATTATATATATGGATTACCATAGAACTTGTAGACATAGCTATATTAATTTACTATTAGTATAATGTCAGCATCATTATGCTTTTTAAATATATACTACAATCATTAATTGTATGAGTATCTGTAAGATTCTGTTTTGACTTTCATATGTAACATAGGTTAACAATTGATAAGAAATTAATAAATATTGAGATTTTGTCAACTATAGCTTTATACAGAAATATTTTAAAATTTGAACTGTCAATGTCAGCTCTCTATAATTAATATTTATTTGGATTTCTTCATTTTTCAACTTAAAAATATAACAAGTATTTTTAATAACGATTTTTTAATTTATTTTATAATGAAGAAAATTCTACTATTTATTTTTGTTTAAAAAATAAATCTATATTTTTATCTTCTAATGTTAATTTTAAAATGATTAAATTCAATCTTTAAAAAACTCTTGGCAGATATAAAAAATAACAGTTTTTATTATATAAGTCATGTTGTAGTTTCTGTTGTTAGTAGGCTAATTGTTTTTCAAGGATATACTGATAGCTTCTTTCTTAAATATTTAGGGATATTGGTTGGTCAGCAGATACAATTTAAATGGGATTAAAAATAGAAAAATATTATTTTTAATATGCATTTTTTAGATACCAATTATTACAGTAAGTTATAACAAAAAAGAAAAACATATATATATGTTATTGTTATGTAATAATATGTCAGTAATAAACAGAAATAATAATATTAGAAAAATTATGCTAACATTGAAAAAGAACATAATCTTCTACAGATAATTATTATTGTAAGATACAAGCAAACAGAAACTGTGAGCAAAAAGACATTAATTTGGATCCAAAAACAAACTGACTACTGCTATAGTATAATTAGTTATTAGGCTTATTGTGTTTAATGTATAGGGCTTCCCTAATATAAATGTTGATGTCATGAGTTATCTAGATGTATCATTTTGAATGTATCTAATGAGAATAACTCCAACATTGGTTACATTATTTTAAGTAGTTATCAGTGCCAGAATATAATTTATTATTATTGTATTCCATGTATGTCATGATTAAATATTGCTTGGTTATGCTTATATAGATTGATAAGGTGATCCAAGAAACATTCAAATTGATCAATGAAAGTGATTAATAAACACATTAAATGTTTTTATATCAAATATATAAACTGTTTGGAACATTTCTGAAAATTTAATTGATTTTGAAAATTGTATGCTTTTTGTGAGAGTAATTTATTATTTTAAGATAGCTTTTTAATATGAAGTAGAACTGATTGTAAATAAAGTTGATATAGATTTAAATATATTTTATAGTGTAAATGATACTAAATGTGAGAATTCAGTTATACTTTTATAATATTTAATATAAATATACTCTTTAGAACAACTTTATATTATTACATTTTTAAGCTGAAAGAACCAACTAAAAATATAGTAGTCATCACTTTATTATATGTACTTTTAAACTTGATGTAATGAAAATAAAGGCTCAAGGTATACCAAATACATACATGTAAATATATAAATATTATTCTATTCATTATAGAGTAATAATGAGCAGAGTTCCAACAATATTTCATGTGCATCATATTGTTATTTGTTATCAAGTTTTTTTTTAAATAGTTTTATGTTGATAAAATAATTATTCTTTTTTTTTACTTTTAGAGAATGTACTTACTTAAGTTTTCAAAAATATATAATTTATTACATAATTATCTAAAATTACTTGGCTAATTTTATAAGCCATATTTTTATGAACTGTAATTATTGTTAGACAAAAATCATTGATTTTTAAAAGAGGTAGAAATTATATTTTCTTAAACTATTTTAAAGTTAATAGTTTTTGATTGTTTGTTTCTAAAGTATGTGATAAAAATTTTATATAATAATGTTTGTATAGCTCTAGAAACCCTATGAAATCTAGGAATACAATAATAGTCATAAAAAGGCTAAAAAATCTCTTAAAGTATTCTTGCAATTTTATATGTAACTATTTTACTAAGTATATGTGTGCATATTGCAAATTATGATTTGAATTTAACATAATTACATTAATTACAATATTTATGAAATTTGATATGTGCTATGATAAATTGTGATTTTTGAGCTATTAATTGGTCATGGTACATTCGATATGTATTTTTTAAGTATTATTACATGAAACATGTAAAAGTCAAATGTTTTTATTATCAGAAACCTGTGCAAACCATGTAGTGTTTATATTTTTTAAATAGATAGAGGATTACTTTATTTGTATGTTGACATTGATATTTTATTGTTTAATATAATGCATATATTTCTTTTTCTCAACAACAACAAAAATTGGATAACTATTGAGCTGTAATATACATAAACAATTATTCTGTAAAAAATGTTTGACTTATTTTTTTTATGATTATAATTTCTAATATATATCAAGATTTGCAGTTATGTGTACAATGTTTTTTAACATCTCAACTGTTAGATAATTTTTAAACCTAGTATGTTTACATTAAATAATCAAAAATGATGATACAAATCAAATAGGGTGTTGAGTTAGTGGTCTATTCTTAATTGTTAATATTACTATGCTATCTATGTTATTTAATCAAATTTTACTTCATTTTCTCGATGACAATAGATTTTCTAAAAATGTTTAGCATAATTATTTGCAAATTTTCTTTTCTTTTTTCTACAAATGCAAGTGTACACTACGAACTGTACTAATTAATACTTCTTGCCTTCTCCCATGCAGAAGAGGTGACCTGCGCAACCTCCCAAGCATGCCGATCATCTCCGCTTCCTCCCCCCTGCCCCTCCACTTCTCTCACCTTCTGGTGTTGATTTTTGTCATGGCAACTAGCACTAGCTCGGGTCTCGACTCTTCCTCATCATCAACCAAACTTAACATTGCCATGCCGGGAGTGAAGCCAAACCGTGCGGATGAATACATTTGCACAGCTCTCCCAGTCCCTAGCAGCTCTCTTAGTGACCGCGGACCCGGTTTGTCCGCTGACTGGTACATTACAGGGTTCGAACCTCAGGCCAACATGTCAGTGGCCCATCATGTACTGCTCTATGGATGTCAAGAGCCCTACTCCTTTGACGAGTCCTACCCATGCGGGCAGATCTGTGCCGGGATGGGCCCCAGTCGGATCATCTATGCATGGGCACGCCAGGCACCGAAACTCTCGCTGCCAAATGGGGTTGGTTACCACATCGGAGGTCACACGGGGATCTCCTATCTCGTTCTTCAGGTGCACTACCTCAATTCGCTCAACCGAATTGACAGGACGGGATTGAATATCCTCATCAGTCGACAACCGCAACCCTCCGAAGCGGGCATGTACCTTATGCTTGCAGATTCTGGGAAGATTCCTGGTCACAGGTCCAAAGTGCACCTCGATGTCTCCTGCCGGTTAGTACTTCCTTGTTCTCTCTCTCTCAGTTCTTATCATGCTCAGGATGGCACATGAAGCACTCGAAATATGTTCTTGTTTTATATATAACTTAAATCCATTTAAAATTAAACGATATTCATAATATATAATTTCCAAATTTAGCACCTTTAAAATATTATTTTGCCTCTTATCTATTGTGAATAATGTCGACAAAAATCATCAAAAAGGTGGATTTACATTAGTAAATTTTTGCTATATATTGTATGACGTTAGACTTTGTTTCTGAACTTGAATGTCTTACTTTATAGAAATTCAAACGTTGTTATAGCGGAGGAATAGTTTTTATTTCCAAATTGTTACTAATACTAAAAAGAATTACATTATTATATGTCTGATAATTGAGAAGTTTTAATGTCAATATTTAACATTCGCAAACGGTATATTACACAATTGTACCAATATATGTATTATTAGATGTCAATGTAGCTCTACAAATCTAGTGCAATCTAACTATGCTCCCATTTGCTATATACAGAACTCTAAACTTCACTATCGCAGATAATTTTTCTAGTATTCTTAGAAGAGTTTTATTATCACATTTTATTTTACTACCTAATCAATGTTTAAATTAGTATATGTAAAGCAAATCAATATTTCAAAGTCCTAATAAAACGATATATTCTACCATTTATATTTATAAATCACTTATTTGATAATAAATAAAGTATTAAAATAATATTCTCATTTGTCCTGCTTTTACGATTGCCGGATAAATGAGCATTCGGTAGAAATAAATATAAAACCGATCAAATCGGAAAATATCTCATCAATATATAAAAAATTACATTCTGTTATATGTCAAAATCCTGGCAGTTGCAAAAAAACAGTTGCATTCATTTGCTTTAGATACACATAAGTAAAAACAACATGTTACCAACAAAATATGAAACGTTTTTATGCATGCAACAAATAGTTCAAACACAATTGTTATAAACTTTAATTAATTTGTAATTTCATGTTTTAAGTGTATATATACCGATACATCTGAAAGTAATACTATAAATGTATTCGATTGTACGTGAGTTTAGCATCTAAAAAGATTAAGTTATAATATCTATTTTCAATTATTATGCTATATATACACAATATGTAACCAAGAATATTTAAAAGTGTATAAAATATGTGTAGATAATAAATTTTATAAGCTTTAATTTCAAGTATAGATTATATATCACAGAAATGAAGCAATGTTTATTATTCTAGACTTTTTTCTTAGGTAAATACTAATTATACAAAATTAGATTAAATTTTTGAATACATATTCCTTTTCAGATTTTGCTTCTTAGATAACGAAAAATGTGTAATAGAAAAATATGGTTGGAACGTATGTGTACATTCAAGTTGAATACTAAGATAGCATTACAACATTTTTAAGTATACTTACTTTTGTACCCGATGTATTGCACAAAACTAAAATTAGAGTTAAAGCAATGTGTGTATTATAACCAAGCACAGTGTGCATTATACTGACGGTAATACACAGGTTTGTGGTATGTATGCAGGATTTCGATGAGCATAGTAAGACATCTTCTTAAGCAACAAACATATATAGTTACATATTATTAAGGGGTTGTTGAGAGTTTTTGAACGTATCATCAGAATAAATCATATGTAAAATTATTATAAGAAGTAATTAAGGTATATCAGTGATGACGATGCAAGATTTTTTGTTGGCGTTATATTATTTCTACCTATATGAGTCTTTACTACAAAAAGCGTTTAGGTTTTGCTTAGCATTGTGTGTTATGTATAATTCATAGATACAGTAAATAATATAATCAATTAGATCCGGAATATTACAAGATTCAGAATGAAATTAGATCGTCGCGATATTATCGATTTTTCTTTTGTTTTACTTTGTTCTATTTGTACATAATTATGCATCTAGTTATTACTGATAATATTACCAACAATATATATTACTCAGGATCAATAATATGGTGGCGGTCTAATTTCGAATAAATTATTGTTTTACTCTTTTTAGATTACATATCTATAAGTTGATTGTATTTTTCATTATCTATTTACTATTCTTTATAATGATGTTGTGTAGCTTTACCTTTATTTTCAAGAATAATCATTTTTGTTGCTACTATAATTAAAGAAGCCCGGATTAGTCTTCAATCTGTTGTAAAAACTAAATTAAATATATTTCTTTTAAAAATAATGTATTTCATATGATTTTAAATACGTAATGTTTTTTTCAGTTGTATCTTTTTTTATTAAACACTTTAAAATACACATTTATGACTGTTTTTAATCTATATTTTGCTTATTGTGGATGGTATTTTATTTTTAGCTTTTAAATAACACGTTATTGTGGCAACTTCCATCAATAGTATTTCAATAAATTTAACATAACATTAAATTTATTAAGTAATAATTGGTATATAACTGAACCTACTGCCTACTATATATTCAAATAAGACTAATTATTAATATTAAAGCAATTCTATTCTACATACGAGTTGGCAGAAATAAACTACACATTACATATTTCAGCAACCGAGTAAAATAGATTTTGGTGTAGGCATCTTATAGATTTTAATTTTTGAGGCAAGCATTTATATAAATATTTGGATGTATTCCAATATTATAGTAGGTGGTTGAAATCAATTGAATTTCTTATATAATCTAGAATCGAAGAACAGTTTAACTAACACCTTTATGTAGTTATACTATGCATAAATACCTCAATTATTTTTTATAACTTTATATCTTATAGCTGTATTGTGTTAAATAGTTATGTCTCATTAAGTAAAAAAGTAATCCAGATCCTGTCGCTACTACATTATATTATAAGCATATTATAGTCTTGTATCCCTGGATGCACTATATGACTAAATATAACGTTCTAACAGCAAATACGCAATAGTCAATAATGTGCCTATGAAAAGGAAAGCGGTTGGGCATTGACCTTTATATACCTATTCGCAGTACTGTTCCCTGCTGTTTCTTCATCAACATATGTATCACGTGTGCATTATTTTTGACAGAATTATTGCTTCATTTTAAGGATATGTTTGTGTGTGGATACATGTATGTCCAAATAATTGTACTTTGTAAATGATAAAAAACTATTCGCTAGTATTCTGTCTTTCTTTATTTTTTAGTAATTATAAATAATTATTTTTCTATGTGCCTTGAGTGTATTTATTTTTGTAAAGTGATGGAAGTCGTGAGAATTTTTCTACTGGTACCATTATTTTAATGGGTTTTTTAATTAACGTATTTGTTATATTACTTTGGAATATAGTTATTATTACAAATATTGTATAAATAATACATGATAGATTCATCTTCATTCTAAGCACTAACAAGCTGTACGTATGAAATTATTTGTTTTGAATTTAAAAAACGTTTTTTTACTTACCACAGCTATTTCCCCTACTGCTCTTTTTCTCTCCCTTCTAGCTTCGATATGTCGACCATAATCCCATTCGCCTTTCGCACCCACGCTCACGACATAAGCCGGACAATCGTAGCCTATCACTTTTCAATGCGTACCCGCGAGATGCGAATGATTGGTCGAGGCAACCCCCAATGGCCACAGGCCTTCTATCCCACCAATGACGGAATTGTCATTGAACGTGGTGACTTCTTATTGGCTCGCTGTATTTATGACTCATCCGACCGTGGACGGGCTACTTACATTGGCAGTACACACGAAGATGAAATGTGCAACTTCTACATCATGTATGAAAGACCAGCGGGTGAGTTTGACTTGAAAAATCGATTTGTCCATTTTGGTTATGGATATGTTTCGGACATTTTTAAGAAAATCACTGTTAAAAATACATTAAAAAAATTTTAATATGACGACTCGAATATGTGTCACCAGCAGGAGGAACGTCATCTTGTAATGCGACAAAGATGCTTTTTCACCCAATTAGAAAGAGTCAAAAAGAATTATGTGTCAGGATTTCCTACGTTTTATTGTGAATTATTAATAGCTTCTAAATTATTTTACCAATGAGGCCAAAAACGACATATTATTAATTCCTCTTATTTAAGGATGTGTATTACCTTTAGATGGTGCTCAAAACTGTACGGGATATTTATATATTGCTGTTTGTGTTATTCTTTTGCTTTAAATTTAGAAATTTTATATTTAAGTGACTAAAAATAAATCGTCATGCTTAACTTATTTAGATTTATATTGATTTAACGATCGATGTTATAATTTTAGCAATTATGCAATATTATTCTTCATTTTTTAGATACTAAGTTATATACATTTATGAATTACTTTTTAATTTGACTTAGTACAAATCTTTTTATATACAAAACTTCTAGTATATTTTTTAAAATATCGAAAAAGCATAATAACTATTTATGTGCATAATCTCCCCTTTGGACGTCGTATATACCTGTGTTTTTGTGTAATCTACGACTATCACCACTAGTAAGAGGAAGTAAAATAACCATAGATAATTAATACAAAGATTTTTATTTAACTAAATGTTCATCAGAGGAACAGATTTTTTATTAATTTATGTTCATCATAGAATGCAAAATGCGGCGGGATTAAGTGAAACACCCTGTATATATAGTAATCTTTATTTTAATCAACATTTAACTCATATACATCCAATACTAATTAATAAAGCTACTATTAAATGTCACTATTTACAACAATGGTATAGAAAATTTATGTCACAATACGAAAGACTTTGATTATAAGTCTTACTTATACATTACAATTTTTTCTCTATATGTAACACAGAATATGACCCACGAATTCGTAGCATTAATTTTTGTTTCTTGACAACAGGTGGTCCAATATTTACTTAAAGCTTGCAATCAGTATATTATATTTATTTTATTTTAACTGTGGAGTTCGAGGATTTTACCCTGGAAAAAATCGTTTGTCTACATATCTACTTTTTGTATAATATAACCACGATAGGGAGACAAATGTTTACTGTTATATTTCTTTCTTGATTTTTTTATTTTTGATTGCATATCTTTTTTGCAGTTTATTACATATTTATATGAGTATATTATTTAGAAAGTTAGACATTATTACTGAAGATATATTATATGTCCTTTCGTAAAAAAAATCGTTTTATAAAATCATTAAAAATATATTTATTAGAGTAACAATTTTATATTACATAAAGGACTCAAACAAAAATATTTTTATTCGAAATGTCAGTAATACATATTTTGCTTTTGTATTTTATATAATATAATGAACATATTTATACTATATTTATTTACTGTAATAAATAGTTTTTAACATTTTATAAAACAGTTTCTTTTACGAAATTACCTATATTTATCTATGTGTTATAATATATGACCAGTGTATTTTAGTAAAATGTCCATCTATTTTCTGAAATTTAACTCAATCTTAGCTTGTTTCGTGTTACGTTTGTTAAGAAATATTTCTCTGTTTCGTTGGTATTTTATGTATATATATATAGAAAGAATAAATTAAATATAATTTTATTTTAAAAGTAATGAATATAGATAATTAAAACTACGCAAAGGAAAAGTATTTGTAATATTTTATCCTTATGTACGAATCAAATAAATTGTAACAATTTTTGGAATTATCAATAACTCTTTTTTTTCCTTTGGCAATAAAATAGATTAATATAGATTTTCTCAGAAATATACGAGGCAGTGTAAAACTAATTAGAATAATAAATGTATAAAAAAATACCATTTATATTGATGAAAACTGTTATCATATCACATCATATAATATGCTCCAGTTGAATTCTTTGATATATTATTTATTTTCGCCGGATAGAGGGAATGTAACGTACAATTAATGCTGTCTGTGATAAAAAATTCTGCATTATTTCACTGTGTTCCGCATATATTTCTAATATTGGTATACTTTTTTATTGTTGAATTCTATACCTGTGTATATGAAAGCTTTTTTATTTTAATATATTAGCCATTACTGCAGACCTTTATGAAATGCATAATATTCTTGAGTTTTTCGTAATTTTCCTCAAAATGATATTTTATGCAAGGAAAAGTCAATCTTTATTTGATGTGTATATTAATGATTGCAGCTATTCTTAATGGGTTTCAACTTTAATTACTATTTTCCTGCTATTTGTTTAGTCTAATGTATTATTCTGCATTAGAAAAAGTTGCGTTAAGACGTATGTGTATATAGATATTATTTTGTTGTCATAATTTCTTGT
The DNA here is from genome assembly GCA_036023295.1 of Invenusta paracnida. Lineage (NCBI taxonomy): Eukaryota > Metazoa > Platyhelminthes > Proseriata > Coelogynoporidae > Invenusta > Invenusta paracnida. Next base: position 12,416 of record JAYRBW010086004.1, read on the forward strand.
TTGTTATATATTTCTTTAAATAAGCCTACATCGAAACAAATTTTCTTAAAATTAACTGGAACTTTTTTATTCTATGTTCATTGCTTTTTTGCTCAAATAAAACCATGTATAATAAAACATGTATAAAACATGTATAGTATAACATGTATAAATAAAACGATATAATTAATCTCAATAAATTTCTTAAATAATATATGATCTTCTTTATTTATATACCTGGGGAAAGTTTATCTTCTATCTTTTGAAGAAAAAAATTGCGTATGATTTGTTATGTTTCTTAAGCAAAATGAAATAAATTATTGTACAGTTTAATATTTCTGTTTATATTAGCTAAACAGAAAATGTTTAGGTATATTTTAAGTTAAATTGCAGGCTAAGCTAAATTAAAATTTTAACAATATAATTTTGTTATTACAATAATATATAAATAATTTATTAATCATGTACATTTTAAACATGACTATGTATTATTGACATACCTTTGTGTTTTATTAGTGTATTTCTTGTTTCTATTTCCTTGATTTCAATTATTCTGACATCATCCGGTTTAAATTATTTTATGTCATATACGATCGTGTTTCCTGTTCATTTTTCCACATTTTGTCACTTTGCTTACTGCTCATTAACTGTTCTGTTTCACATTTATAGAAGGTATCTCGTAAATTTTATCTAAATAAGTATATTAATAATAATATAAATTCATTACTAATAGTGTATATAGATAATACAATGTATAGTCTCTCCATACTGCAAAATGAAAATATACCTTTATAATATGTAGTATGCAGATTGATAATTATTTGTTAATTTCATTATAAAACAGCTAAATTAGATTGTTGAATAATGTCAATTACACTGCATTTCCAATGGCAGTGTTTCATTTTAGAATTCATTTGCACTGGCAAATCTATATACCACTGTGCCAAATCTATATACCACTATGGCAAACTTGGAAAATCCTCACTGACAGTCCATAATTTAACACCAGGAGACTTAAAAACACTGAATTTTTTGCGTTGTGTTTCATTTCTCCTGAATAACGGGCTCTTTTAGTTTAGGGGTATGTTTCAAAGAGCATCTTTCTTCTCCTTCCCTTAACTCTACTCTTGTTGCAGTTTAGAAAGCCTAGTCTTTCTTTGTTATACAGTTACCCACCATTTTTTAATTGATATTGTTTATTATTGAATTGGTCAGTAGTATATATTATTTTGCTTTTGATAAATGATATCAAAATAAAGTAATTACAAATTTGAAATAAATAACTGCAGGTTATCAAACTAATAAAATTGTTTTTATACTTTTGATGTATTGATGAGTATTAGTTTTCTCTTTTCATATATTATTATGGTGCCGAACTCTGTATTAGTCACCTAAATTTACGTAAAACAAACTGATGTACACAGGTTTTAAAATTATGCTGCTATATATGATTGTGTCTTTGAAATTCTTTTTTACGCGTATAGTAAGTTTGCTTATTTACCAGCATCAATGGATAATTGGAATTGATGCTGGTAAATAAGCAAACTTACTACTAGTAATTATTACTAAATCGATATGGCTCTCCAGGCGCGGGCGGAAACTACGACACCTCCGACTGTGCTGAGAATCGCTACCCCGAACTGTGGGACAAAGTTCCGGAGAACTCGATGGCTCTGGCGCCCAAGGCACCTCCCGCCATCAAGAGCTTTGTCACCAATGCTAATGGTGGCAATGGCGGCGGAGGGGGCGTGACAACAGGGGGTGATGATACACGAGTGGCGGATCTATCGATCATGCCCAACTGGGCGGTTCAGGAGAAGATCGGACAGGTGAGACATAGTTTAGTTTGTACTTAGTTTGCATTTTTAAAAAGAGTAAATGCCACAGATTACAATCACTACATAAGATATGCTATGGCTGTTTTCAGCAAACTTAAATTCGTGAAATCTATAACAAAAAATCAATAACCCAATGTATCGCGTTAAAAGTATAAATCAATTTGACAAAGTTGACAAAAGAAATCCGCTAATATTTATACACCCATGTATATTTTCTAAAGTTTTATCAATTTATACGGTTTTTATAACTTAATAATATGTTTCTGAATGATAATAGTAAAAGTGAAACCGCATAATCAACTAGAATTTAAAAATCACATATTATATATATTATTATTTGTTACATATGCTGACTTCCGTATGCGTCGTTTATTCAATTGAGATTATTATTATTTTGTCAACTAACTAAAAACGAAACTGAAACTACGATAATTACAATATTAAGACTTTGTAGAAAGCCTAGATTGTCAATAAACCTGTGGTAAATTCACTATTTGTAGTTGTTTCAAATGTGTCGACTTATTTTGTTACTAGGTATATTGTACGTATAAGATAATTTGCCTTTTGATCTTTTTGGAGTATCGGTTCAATGTTTAATTTTAATACGGGTATAGTTGACTATATTGTCCTATTTGAATAACATCCCGGTCAGGTTGATTTCATTATTTGTAGATTCCAATGATTATTTCGTATAGAGAAATCTATTTCGAAATTAGGTTCTTCTAAAGTGGTTGCTAGCCTTTGTAGTAAGTATTAAAGAATGCCACGTTTATTAAAACCCACAATGAAAATCTATTTATTGCCAATCCAACTTAACTCACCTGTTGACGCCATTATCGGAATGGCGTTTTTCTTACTAGTGTTTTGGTATACTTTGTCACATCCTTGTCATGAACTTGATCACAAGCTTTGATAAGGAAAGACTTCTCTGTGTCCAAATTGATTATACGGCGAACAAATAAATAGTATTTATAAAGCAACTTATTCAATTAGAAGCTTAAAAATCATTCTTGTTTGTACATGCACTGTACAAACTCCACATGCGAAAACTGACTATAAATACCTTTTTATGAAGAAAAATAGCACCCTGTTTTTATATTATACACTTCACGTTCTCAATGTCTTATCTCTATATATTCACACTATGTTAGAATTTGATTTCACCCACTCTTTTGACACCCACCTTAGTCGAGTGCGTTTTAATGTTTCGAATTCACCAACAGCAATCTCGCGTACCCTCGACAATCATTCCCAACTCTTCGAATAATTGAAATACACACAACTAAACTTGTAGGAGCCGAAAGGAGTAGAGAGGTAGCCCTCAATATCTTACGAAGCCACTTCATAGAAGTTTGTTTTAGTATCTATATTGCACCAAATCTACGTCATAATATTCATTGAGTCGCTTATCTATGTGACTATACATATTATGTGACTAGACCGACCTATCATTCACCAGCTTTTCGATCGTGTGACTCGGATTGTGAAGCATCGTCAATGTTTTCATAATAATAGGTACTATTTATTATCTGGTTTTTTGTTTTATTTTTTATGTGTTTATATCACACTTATCTATAATCAGATTGGTTTGTTTGGACAGCCACTCAAATCTGCGTGTTGAGTCACTTATATTATAGAGTAAATGTGTAACTGTAAAGCCTTGTTTACTGAATATGCACTCTAGGATGTGATACACAAGAAGTTAATGTACATATTGTTTCTTTGAAGTTTTATCCAGCGATATCTAAAGTTCAAGTGTTGAATCAACCAATGTATAATCGATTAATCGATGGTTAAGAGTTTTTGCTGTAATTATTTCTTCTCTGTGTTTATTATCTGAATATTCATTGTAGTCTCAATATCATCTTAATGGTTATTTATTAGACATGATTTGTTTATTAAACTTTATTTTTAAATTTTGATAGAAATTTATTCCATTAATACACTATTTGTTGCTATATAAAATTATGTTTAGAGAAATCACTTACACTGTTTGAGATTTCGTTATCTGTCTTTCATTTAACTATAACATAAGGGAGTGTAATTTTTCTAATAAATTTGTAATATATTTTGTGTATAATTAAAGTTTCAATGTTATAGTTAATAATTTTATATTATGATGTTATAGTATTTGATGCAACCTAGCAACCTTAATATATAATAATATATAAGCTTAACAAATGTTTTTTCTAGCTTTTCTAAAACATTAGAGCTTGCTCTCCATAAAGTCGTCCGTGGCACATTTATTTCCATATTATAATATTGGTGCTTCATTAGTTTTGTATCCTAACATAAAGCGCACAGTTTTACTAAAAAAAACCACACACAGTTTTTGTGTCTATGTGTCTAACATTGATCTTTCGTCTATTAGTATAATTAATTATTGCTAATTTGAAATATAGATAGTCGTATATTCTAATAATATTAAAAGCCTAATGTTCATCACATTGTCTAATTAGTATTGATTGAGATGCGCTGGAAAAACAGGAGAAAAAAACTAGATTTTCAATTAGTGTTTGTTCGTTTCTCTGAAAAAATTCTTGAAAGCTGTAAAGTTTTTAGGTGTTGGCTCTACTTCTTTTAGTATGCCATAAGAAATCATTAAAACCGACAGTTTCTATTCTGTGAGAAAAAATGTAAACTGTTTTATTGATATATATGCCTATCTCGTTGTTCGGCTGAGGTTTATGCAAATGTTATAATTTTATCGGATAAATAGATTCCAATTTCACTGCTCAAGAATATCAAAAGTTAGAAATATTATTGATTCTAATTTTGAATCCTACTTATAAATTATTGAGTGCTTTGTTAAATTGTGTAAAATAGTACACAGCAAACTCAATATTTATACATATTTCTTTTTTCTTTTTATGAAATTTTGATTTAACTTTTATATACGCAATGAAATATGTTACTAATTACAAAATGAAATATGATTATTTTAGCTCGTGTTCTATACGAACTAGTTACAATTGATTCCTGTAATTATTGCTACTAATTTTCCTTTACTATAAGAAAAAGTTACATGCAGATAATATAAGTTTGTATTTAATGGAAGAGTCCTTCAATTTTTTTGTTCTATATTTCCTTACACGGTCAGTCTGAGTATACTAAACTATAAAGTTAACATAAAAGTACATTTCATGCACCTTCATTTTCTATTAATTCACTCATTCTTTTCTCATCCACTTTCTCCGCAAAATAAAATCTCTTTATCTGCGTCATCTTGCTTAGTATATGCCCAAATTAAAATATGAAATAAATAATTCTACCGATAATATTTTTTTTCTCTCTTGCTTCATGCTATATATAGAGCAGAAAAAAATTGTCTATGACGAAATCGTGTCCTCGGACTATAAAAATCTAACTCGTCAGTTCAATCAGTAATTTTGTACTGTTGTGTATCGTTTTTATTCTTTCATGCCTTTTAAGATAACTAATTCGTTTTGTCTGTTCATTTTTTCCATCCATGTTCTCTTCCAATACATTAATTAGGGGAAGAGGGAAGCGCAAACGTGCCATAATAAAACGTGTGTAACGGTTTGACTAGAGTCGTTCTAAATCTTATTATAGTCTTGCTACAACTTGCTCCAAAGAATTTAGTTCCATTATGTTTTACAGGCTGATGCGACGATGGGATAACGTCATACTCACACACACACAAACGCTCCTAGTCAACTAACGTAGGGCGCTTTACATTATGTATTACATACCTTATTTTAGAATGAAGGCGAACTTACTAGTCAAAGGAGGAAAGCATTCCATCCATATTCTCCCCTTTCATTAGTAGTAGTAGTAGTATAAGTAGTTAACTCTGTAGCTAGTCAGTATGTGCGTGAATGCTTGGCTCGGAGTAGACAAATGACTGGCGCGCGAAAGAGTTAGCTATTGAATCGATGGATGTATGGGAGAGGAGGGGTTGAAAAATAGTGAATAACCCGGGCCCCATCTTCTTGTTGTGTATTACATGGCAGTACCACTGCCACGTCGCATGAATTGTTCCAGGCAGCCCCACGTTCATTCCTTTCTTCTTCCTCAGTCTCTCTCGCTTCTTTCTTGCATATCTAGCTTTCCTCCTCATTTACTCTCAAACCAGAGAAAGAAAGAACTCACTTTGGTGGGGTATTGTGAGAGAGGAAAAGAGACGCCTAGAATCGATGGAGTCGGTTCATATTCTCTCTCTCTCTCTGAGTTGTCTTCATTCGAAACTACTCTTTCTCTCTCTTTCTAACTATTCTCTTTCCTCCTCTCCTCTGATACCATTTCTTCTGCTCTATATCATTCTTTCCATCAAACGCTGTCGTCTTCGACATTTGAGTGTTGGTGACATTTGATCCCCCTCAAGCCCCTCTATATGGGTGTCAATGAGCGATAGATTTTTTAGTCCGTTGACCATTTTAGATAGTTTTCTATAAAATGTCTCGAGATGTTGGTGCCTGTAACAAAATTGCAATTAAATTTCCCCCTGAATCCGTTTGTCTTTTAATATAAACTAGTAGTAATAAATAATATTCTCTAAATTATTTTAGGAAAAATGCTTCTTCTATAATGCACGCTTTTATAGAATACTTTTGAGGCATTCATGCTTCTGCCAATTTATTGTTTCGTTTTCCCCCAAAAAATAAGTTATAAAATTGGTTGATCAAATTCAATTATTGATTTTCTTTAATATTGTACGACTAAAATAGAGATATTTGATTTTACATTCATACATTCTCGTATTCAATTCACACAACATTATGATATATGACTTTTGTTAATAGTTATTTGTATTTGATGCAGCGCTTTATTTCTTAATTTCAATATTATTATCTTTATGAAAATAGTGTACACGTATGAAAGTAATTTAAGTAAAATCCAAGGAAATGGTACAATTTATTATTTTCATTCATGTAAGTTAGCTAGTGCTTCTCCTTATTCAATGTAATTTCAAAGTTTATAAGATCTGTATTGTTAATTATCAGTATATTGAATTAATTATCTGTAATAATTTTGTCGTAAACGGCAGTAGCATTTACATTCTTATGTTACTTTATATTGTCTATGTGATATCTGTATTAATTCTCAAATGTCTAAGATTTATGAAACTTATAAAACATTTTCTCATGCTTCTTAGGAACTATATAATATATAGAGGGAATCTTAAGTATAGTTGTTGTATCGTGAAATGGAAAACAATTATAGTATATTGTACTTCTAATTGTACTGGTTTTCACCGTTTACTATAATGAGCAATTATAAACAGAACTAACTAAGTGGGTATAATTTTGGCCAACGATGTAATATTTGAAAATAAAAAAGTTTATTTGCGACAGGTAAAACTATAATATGAAAATATAGTAAAACCCAATATATCTCGTAAAGCAGCACGCCCTCTAGGCTGACTGGCTATATACAAAACAGTTATTACATAATAAGTCTGTTGTCAAAATTCCTAAAATACTAGTTTGAAGAATTTTGAAGAATCGTTTTAAATAGTGATCTAAAGCGTATTAAATGTTTTTATTATAAAGTTTCCCTTTTCGTTGTATTTCTTCAAGATACTACAATTCTCTGGTTAAACGTTAAATTATAATTTCTTTTTTATGGGACAGTGTACACAAGATTTGTAAGATACTCTTTTTCTATACTATCGTTGACGATATTGTTATTAACATGCCCTTCCCTCGAGGATTGTTCGTCTTTTCGATCAATTGAAACATTGTATTTGATTGCTCTATTTTTACTTAATGTCTACTGCTAAAGAATATTATTACAACATAACTCGCTTTTATCGAATCAGTATATTAAAAAAAGCTACTGATATCTATCTACGTCACTAGTCTGTTTGTTATGTATCATGTTTTATTCTATTTTTTGTATAGTTTAATAATTTCCTTTGATACTATTTACTAGGGTGCTTCAATAAGTTTATTGAAACCTTATAAAAATGTTGTGCTGAGTAAAGTATATAATATGTAAATATTAAAAAATATATATTATATTAAGGCCATGTTAACGTACTATTATTTAGCTCCAATATTCACTTTTTTCTTTAAGTCTGCATGATATTGACTTTAGTATGTTTATTTCTGTCTAACTCACCATATTTTGTACAAAATTACTTTTTGTAGAATTATAAGTAATTGTTTTATTTTTCAAATAATAATGTAATTATGTAGATATAGATGACACAGAACGAGCTTGGTAAAGTGATGAGATTTATATATATATGAATTGTTTGTTTTGTATACATTCTATTAAAGCATAATAAATTAGACAGTGATATGTAGAAAACAACTCAACTCATGAAATATTATGCGTGCATGAATTGACGGTGTGTGTAATGGCTAAATATCCCAATTCTACTTATAGGAGGATATTATCACTATACACGTTTGCGTTTTAAATATGAGGCGCTTTAAATTCGCAAACGGTTTAATTTAAATGTGCCATGAGTTGTCTAGAAATTTCAGAATTATATTATTCGGAATAAGGACATTTTATATACAGTGAGACTCTGAAGTTTAGAAATAGGGTTTTCGTTATCAGTAAAATTAGAAGTGGAATGATATGCTTATGTCGTTACAATTATGAGTCGAAGCAATGAATTTTTCGAATTACTAGCTAAATAATTTGCTGGGCTTAAATAACTGTGGTATTAGCTTATCAGAGTATAAAGTACATGAATAAAGAGGTTGTTCCTAATTTATTTAATCTGTTCCTTTAGTCGGTTATTCTGTTCTAAAAAATTATAATATTTTTTCAGTAATTTTATTCATTTATGGGAGAGACAGCATTTATGCTTATAAGCAATCTAACGCGAGTAGACTGTGATTTATTGTTATCATTTTTTAGTTATGAAAATATTGTTATTATATATTTTGTTACACAATCGATAAATACTTGATATATACAATATCATACAGTATATATATATGAGACTCTCGTAGCATTTGACTAAGTCATTTTAGTGCCAAAAATGCCACTAAAATTCATTAATCTAACAATGTAAAGCCTTATACATTATTGTATTTCAGAGATATTCACACTATAGGTAGTTATAAGCGACAACGCTTATATAGTATTTCAATATAGTCCGTAATATGAATAAAAATATTGTGACACAAATAAACTTTACTGATATACCGCTATATATTTCTTATTTAAACAAGGATTTTATTTGTCCGCCTGTTTTTGGAGAGTGTATCTCAAAAATGTATTTCCTTTTTAAATAACTTTTTTTTTAATAATGTTAAAGTGACATTCTTGGCTTTCTACAAATAATTTTGCATGAATAGACAGAGTAGCTCGTGCTGGTTTCAAATTCAAAGTAATTGAAGCGGGTTTTATTACGTGTTTTTCTCGCAAAAATACTGATTTCTGAATGGTTGATTGGTCTTGAGCCATTCGCGACGGTGTGTGTATTTCTGACTTGCCCCCTTTCTTCAGTCTCTATGCTAAACTTCTTTTCTCTCTCACTTCCTCTTCAGGTTGGCGGCCTAGCAGTGGACACAGACAACCAGCTACTCGTTCTACACCGGGCGGATCGCTCCTGGGGAGTCGGCACATTCGACGAACAATTTCGGTTCCGTGGAAAGGCGAGTGATTTGGGGGTGGACGGCACTCCTCAGCCCATAGCGGACAGTCCTCTGATCCGAGTGAATCCGCTCACAGGGGTGGTAGTAGACCGGTGGGGAGCTGGCCTCTTCTACCTGCCGCATGGTCTCTTCGTAGAGCAGCGATCTGGGGGGGGACAGCGGCGTGTGTGGATGACGGATGTGGGTTCGCATCAGGTTCTGCGCTTCGACTGGGGTCAGTGGACCAAGCCCAGTTTGGTGTTGGGGGTGCGTCTGGAGCCGGGCAATGATCATCGACACTTCTGTCAGCCCGCCGATGTGGCCGTCAATTCAAAGGTGGGATTGGGTCTCACGCGGACTTTAAGATTTCATTGCTTCAATATTGTAGTTGCACCTTTGACTTTTTTAATAACAATATTTTAGGAAAAGTACATTGCAATAGATTTAGGAAGTACATTTCTTAGAGGAGTGGGGGTGAGAGAGATTCAGAATAAATTTACGTAAATACCCTTCTTTATTCTTTAATTCATATTATCATTGAAATTCAATATTACAAAACCATAATATCACATTAAAAAATATAAAAGATCTACAGAAACCTATAACCAAAATTCAATC